>JANSTP010004240.1:0-15767 GCA_025330745.1 Cladonema radiatum
CGATGGTTCTTTCTTAAAGCAAACCCATAACTTGTGGACAGGATCATTGATTCTATTAGATGGCCTACAATCAGCTCTAAGTAAATTGTAAATAAGTAATATTTGTCAATACTGTGGTAATTTACTGTAGACAACCAACCATCTGAAAAATAACTATAGGATTTTGACGTTTTATAGTCACCGAGATCTGTACTGCTAAGTTCACTTGGAAAAAATTTTAAAAAATTGAAAATGTCACCGAACGATATTTTTGCCAATATTGCATACCTTCATCTTCATCTAACTAGTCACTTAAACCTATTGGATCTGGCACAACATAGTCTATGAAACTCAATTTACCCAGAAAGGCATCTCTAAGCTCCCTACTAATTTCATCTGGACTTTTTTTCACTGGAATGTTCTGTTCTGGAGCTACTAGTTCTGCCTTTCTTCCTGAACTTTAAGGTCTCTGGCTCTTAAATATAATTTGAGATCATCAACAGACATCTTTTCAACCATTTCAAAATCCATCTTGAAGATAACAAATAGATATGAGTGAAAATCTACAAACTAAACAAACCAAAAGCAAAGGAATACAGAGCTCTTCACTGTAAACTGTGGGTTTTTACGGTGAACTATTTTGTTTTTACCACCGGAGTCTCGGCCCAGTCCTCCGAAAAAATTATCGTCCAAAAGGTGTATAACAGCACTAGAGAAAAACGTTAAGTGACTGCTAGAAGAAATCTAATAATATTTATTAATAATTATAAAAATGATAATTATTAACAATAATTATTAGTAATAGTAATTAATAGTTGTATTAATAATATAAAATAACATTTTCAAAGAGTGTGCTACAGGCGTGATCTGAAAATCTAAATGTAAGGTGTCAGTTCAGAAAAATGTGTAATTGCAGTCATTTGTTTATGTGGAATATTTTTGACCAATTGGTTTTGAATGTTTTTTACTCAGTTACTTTCTGATTTATTTTAATGATAGGATCTGGAAGTCAACAAAAAATTCGATTCATTTTGTTTTTTTCATAATATTTAGATGCTACTTATGAATGAAAAAAAATTTCTATTATTTTCCATTCGTCAAATGATTTACAAATTTGACAGGGACTACTAAACGAAATAAAATACAATCTAAAGAGCCCCTAAGTTAAACATCGTCAATACAAAAGCCGCAACAACAAATAAAATAAAAATAATTATAGGTAAAAACAGCATGATAAGAAAATCTTCTTTTTCCAGAAATGGTAGATGCCTGATAAAAATTCAGTTCCATAATATTTATTGGATATCTATCATGTAATAGATCGCACTGAAGAATTTTTTAAAAAATATGTCATCAGGCCGAAAACCATGATGATATTTTTGATCTTCAAGATGACTTTGTACTACAAAAACAGTTAAATCTGAACAACTGAAAAATTTTTAACCTTGACTTTATTTCGAAAACATTTTTAACATGTTGAACTTCAAAAGTGTTTTTATATAAATTTGTTATTAAGAAAATATAAAACGTTTTAAAAAGCACTCGGAAATGATGATTTTTTCTGATGCCTTTCTACAGAAAACTCGCCCGCTCTCCTTATCGGAGACTTTATATAAAAACCCCAGTACACTTTTGTAGAGGAAAGTCTCCTCTTTCCAATGATGTAAGTTTTTCAACTCTACGATGAAGAGTTGTACATATTTGAGCAAAAATATAATATCGATTTTCATGAAAACTCAGTCTTGAGAAAGAAGTTTTTAATTTTATGTAAAACGAATAAAAATATCCACCTCTTTTTATTATATTCAAATCTAACTTATCAATCAAGACAGATGTTTCTATTCGAATTCTATTTAAATAGCGCTCATGTTATTTCTTTTAAGAAGAAATGTTATGATATCATAGAAAAAGTTGTCATTCAAAAATATTTAAAATGCCCTATAAATACGTATTTAATAAAAAATTTATTATTATAATTATATCATTTGAAAGGTAAAAAAAATCAGATTTTTGATATGAAAGTTTGAAAACTGGAAAAGAATCTAATTTTTCCCTATGAGTATCCTTAAAATTTGCTAATAATCTCTAGGAAAGCAATAGCTAAATAGGCTAAATAAATAGATATTATTTTATTCATTCAAGTAGGACAGGAATTTTTCCCTGTTATAAATTAATTTTAAAGTCGAGATAGAGGAAATATTTTCATTTCTATGAGCTTTTACAAAACAATTCCACTGTGTGACACCCTGGTACCTAATTGACATTTTACCATATTTTTCATATTATAAGAAGGTACAAAAAGTAGATCAGAATTTCGAGTAGTTAAAATTCTCGAAAGAAGTCAGGTAATTTTCCAGCTCTATGCAAAAACATAACTTTCAGTATTTCCAAGATGAAAATATCATGGATTTTCAAGACTTGTGAATACTGAATATCTGAAAAGATTTTCAATTTACCTGATCTATTAATTGATGAGATTGAAGAGACTTGCATTAGCAAAGAAAAAGTTGCTCAAGGTATCAATAATGTAATAAAATGTGTGGCTTAGTTTGGTTGTAAGAAGGTCGTTAGAATGCAGCATTTTCAGAAATTTATTTTCTACTATTTTAATAACCAATCCATCAGCAAATTACAATGCTTCCCTTCGATTTCTCAGGCAAACAAGCTTTTTGAATCGAATAGGTGAGGAGAAGTAGTCCAACGACTCATTCATCTGACATTTTAGTTGTCTGACAAAATAAGTATTTTTAGTCTTCCTGTTCCTCTGATCTTCATCCAATTTGCCCTACATCTCAGTTGTCCGACAACTTTAGTGTTTACTTTCAACTGCAGGCTGTCTAAGAAATGATCTAAGAAAAACAAAGCAGTTGTAATTGGCTGAGAACTCTTCAAAATGAAAACCAATCAGAAAACCTCAAAACATTTTGAGGTGAAACCACTCCAATGTTCCTAACATTTTTCGTAATCTCCGTATAGAAAACAGGGAACGCAACAAATGCGATAGGGCAAATTTTCTATAACTTCACTTGTACTTTGCCTTTAGTGACTAAACTTGGTACATGTATAGCCCATATGGTCGTGCATATTTTAGGCCCAACTTTGATGGTTAGTTGCTATGGCAACAGCTTATGACATTAGAAGTTCAATTTGAAAAATTTTCTTTAATTTCACCTGTACTTTGTCTTTAGTGACCAAACTTGGCACATATATACATCAAATAGTTCCAGAAATTTTTAGGCCAATTTTGACGGTTGGTTGCTACGCCAACGGCCTATGACGTCATTAAAAGGCCAGTTTTGGAAAACTTTTATAACTTTCTATACTTTGCCTTTAGTAACCAAACTTAGTACACATACACCCTAAATTGTTCTTTACCTTAAATACATTATGTACCTTAAATTTTTTAACTTTCTTCTCACCTTTCTTAAATAGCAGATAGCACATTTTCAGTAAGGGATTGCATAGCGATTTTTTGCTTAATCCATGCTAGCAGGATCAACTATTTCAATCCTGTTTACATCACAACAATCTATGACTTTATAAGTGCAGTAACTTATATATATATAAAAAAAAATTGGTAAGAAGACCAATAATCTAAAACATGTGTTAATGGTTTTAGGATATTGGTATAGGTAAAGGATGGCGTAGCGATCTGGGACTGCGTTAGCAGGCCAGTATGACACTTCAGCGTCATGCGATGCTGTGTGCAGCTAGTTTTAAATTAATTAAAAACATAGGAAAATAGATACTTGTTATGGTAAAGGCTTAAATTGTCAGATAAATTATATTTCAGAAATATTGATGGGTTGATGGGATTCTACCTTGATGGGTTTTGTCGGACATAGAAACCTTTTTGTCAAACTGTTGATATATCGGAAACACAAGTGTAGGACAAGTACACACCTCCCGAATCAAATGTGGAACTTATGTTCCCAGTAAAAAGAAAAGAGTTCGGCTAAACTAGACTAGTCAGACTTTTTCTGATAACTTTGCGCTGACGATCAACGAATTAGACAGTTTAATTAATGCTGCTAGCGATCCAATTGTTGAAAATCCTGCTTTGCCTAAAAGCTTGTCCTTCATTGAATTTATCAAGATAGTTTACAGTCGTCTGTTTATAATTGAAGCTTTGATCGAACAAGTGAGACAAAAGGAAGAATAAATATCCCTAAAAGAAACTTTGTCTAATACCATCCACAAGCAACTCATGACTAACGACAAAGAATACAAATTTTGTATAAACTTAGAAAACTAAAATTTATATATTACATTCAAGGATAATATGAAAGTGAACTGAATGTAGTGCAGAGAAGCTTTCTTTGTGTCTATGATCGTAAGTTAATTAATGCTATGAGAAATGTACTCTAATAGCAGGCATCAACTAGTGAATACTGAGTAGTAAAATCTGATTACAAAAAATGAAATTACTCTGTCGTTATGATGAAATATGGCAAGAAATTGCAAAGAAATGGCTGATTTCTAGAGATCTTTCACTCAAAATCCGGCAAAAAGGAAAAAAATCCGGCTAATTTGAACACCTCCTAGAGAAAGATTTTTATCCAATACTATGGAAAAGAACAAAATTAATTATGCAACCAGTAAACTTTTGTCGAAAATGATTTTTTAATTCACCGGAAAACAGCATTTTTCAGCTGACATTTTTCATATTTTTATATGAGATTTTAGAGACAGACAGTTCTGAATGCGTGTCAAAAAATACGTCAAAATAGAAAGTCTTAAATTTATTGATAGCTCTTCCAACGCCCTTTTCTGGTATTGGTATTTGTCAGTGGCAGCAGATCTATGAAAATAAAACTTAAAATCATAGGAACTTCAAACAGAAGCCGCAATAATAAGAGTCTAAAATTTATTAAGAGTCGTAAAAGATTGCTAGAGGCTTTCAGTGTTAAATCAGAAATCTATAACTCGCGCTACACCCATCTAAATAATGTTATCCTTGATATATTGCATGATCAAATATAACCACTTTTGAAACATTGTTTTTGTCCATCCAGTGCAGACAAATAATCAAGAATGTTCAAAAAAATACCTCACAAAATTGGTCCCCCACCCAAACTTCCATCCAAATATGAGTTTCCTTAAAGTTAGGCCTTGATCTTCTGAACCTTGACCTCGTCAAGTGTTTTAGAATATCTGAAACCTTATGGTCTAATATCTTTGATATTAGAATGGCCAAAGTATTTTGTGTGCATATTTGATATTGACACAGTAGTGTCAACGGTGCCTAATAAATTCAGAAAATTTGGCTGATCAATAATCTACTGGTTAGAGATATTCAATGAAACTCCTCAAAGCTTTGAATTAAAAAGTGCTACTGGGAGCGTTTAAAACAGTGAAATTTTTAGTGGCTCTTTTCTCAATTTCTTCCACAATCATTGTGTCTAAAGCATACCATGATCGAATCTATGATAAGAAGATTACAAATGAATCGAAGTTTCTTGACAACATGCCGTCATATACATCAATAATAGCAGATGAGTGATTTAATCTATTTACAATAATATCTTTGATAATATTGACTTCATTATATTGTGTGGTCGCAGATAAACTTAGCAAATGTTATCGGCTGATATTAGCAAGACCAACTTAATCGCTTAAGTTCGAATTTTTACTTAATTATCACATGTTTTTACTGGATTTTATGAAAAACCTTTGCTTTTGAGGTTTTCCAACTTTTCGGGCAGCGTGGATAATTTGAAAATACAAGAGTTATCTCAAATTGTTTTGGTAAATTCATTGAAGTATTTTCTGCTACTGAAAATACTTTGCCTTTGATAACTAACCTTTTTACTGACTGAAGTTTTGAGTCTGGAGAAATGTTCCTAAATACACTAGAAGATATCACAAATTCTTCGACATTTTAGGGAAACTCCCTAAGTAATAAATATATAGGATCAAATATCTGGAGAGGGAAAAGTCAGCTTGAGGTAAAATAAAAACTGGCGTTCATCATTTTTTCTCTTCATTTATATGACCCAAACTTATATTTTCACCTCCGAATCCCTTCGAGTCAGCATTTAAAAATCTAAAAAATTGTTCAACAATTCTTAAATTTATCATTACAATTATTCAAAATTATCATCAGAACAATTGGACAAAACACAGTAACAAGCTTATAAGAGGCAGAAAAAAACTCAGAAGTTTGGAGATTTGTGGTAAAGGCAGAATCATGGCGACAAGCATGTTCTGTCGTTCTTTCAAGCAATGTGCTATTGGTTTTTCCAATATACGTGTGAGAACAGCTAGGGAATATAAAGTTGTAAATTATAGATGATTGGCTCAATTTATCAGTTCTATCTTTCCTATTTGTATAGTGCGATATTTTTTTTACAGAATAACAAGTAATAAGATCAATTCAACTTTTGGTGCAATAATTTAGTTTCTTTCTACATTTTCAAATCAAATCTTCGCCTTGTAAACCAGAATAACTAACATGAAGATATGCTTTAAATTCGCCGTTATTGTTGCTATTACTATTACTATTAGCATTGGAATTGATGTCACTAGCTCGCATTTTGTGTAAACTTTTTTAATTATTCCGTTGACAACATGGTCATTCCAAGAAGCAAAGTCCTTGATTTTTTGTAATTCGGTAGGAAAACTAGAATATGAGCACAGACGTTTAGCTCTGTTTACAAGAACACGAATCCAACTATAACGCCATTTCCATGGTGTAAGGAATTAATATTACATATTGACCAGTATGGGTGTCTTTTTGATATATTAAAAGGCCATTTGAGCAGAGCATGCTTGTCGCCATGATTCTACTATTAAAACACATCTCGAAACTTGATATTTATAAAATCTTTTTTCGTTTTGAAAACAGAATTCATGATGATTATATATTGAATGCTGTTCGGTCAAATACTTCTATAGTTGATCGTTCTCATAGTTGAAATATCTTGTTGTTTAAAGAGGCAAACCATATCAAGCAATCTCACCCCATACTGAATAGTGGAATGAAAGCGTCACGTGACCTGCATTTTGTTTAGAATATTTAAATTTTTATGGAAATATATGAACTTAACAACTTTTTAGTTGCTGTATTTATTCTGAAATGTCATTATGCCATAATTTTTGATTTTTTTCTGCTTCTCATAAACTTGTTACTGTATTTTGTTTACTTACCATGGAGATGCTTTTGAAATAAAATCGAAAATATGACAACAGAAACTGCGGTTATTTTAGTTTTGACTTGAATATTCAGTGTATCTAAAATGAATTTACTTGGAATCACTTTTATTCCTTATTTTACAAAGCTGTCGGCTGGAAAGGGGTTTTGAGTTCGCTATAACATGAGAATGTTTGTGCTATTTCAAGCTGTGGAGTACATGTACATGCCCAGGGGAATCGAGAGTGTTGCTCTGGGGAGATAGCATTTATAATGCTTTCAGGCATTATATCACTTCCAGAAATAAATTTAAGATATAAATATAAATTTTACATACTTGTGCACATTCACAAGAACAGCTTTTTGTTGGTTTGTTGATGCATTCACACCAAAACTTTTAGTGATGCCTCTTACAGTCAGTAATTCTTGTTTTGGTACATATTTAAGAAAATGGGTAGCATCTCTACATTTTCCTGGAAGATAAATTCTCAAAAATGGCGAAAACGCAATATACCACATAACGAGTCTGCTATATAAGCTCTTGATGTTTCAGTTTTTTTAAGATTAATTGGAGATTTTCTTTCGTTTAGATGCAGCAACAGTTAAAAGAGTCCATTATCTCATGGAGCCCTTCTTCACTGTCCTTGACAAAATCTCGCATCATCTTATCAATATTTTTTGAGTGCAAGCGGATAGATAGAGCAAACAGCATTCAGCGAGACATGCTTTATCAACTTGTTTTCCTCCCCACAAACAAGTTATGCTACACATAGCATAAACTGGCATTATTGCTACTCCTTCCCAATTAGGCTTCAGCATGGTATGCGTTACCGCTGGCACAACTTCAACACAACTGTAAAATATGAGCAAATCCAAGGTTTGGACACTAGAGGCAAAAGACAGGTAAAGTTATAGAAAATTTGGAAAACTGACTATATAATGATGCCATAGGCCGTAGCCATAGCAACCAAAAATTTAAAATCATGCAGAGCACATTGCTTAATTCGAGTTAAAGTGCTTATATGTCTTGGAAATTCAGATGCATGGATGCTTAGAGACCTTGTTGTAAAACTTCTTGAAAACTGCCCTGTTTATTTTGTACTCTATTTCCACAATAAGTGAGTAGGAGGGTGGGGCGGGTGCAAATTAAGCCTAAGATTTTAAGAACTACTTGTGATACACTTGTGCAAAGTCTAGTAAGTGACGGCACAACAGGTGTTCCATCAAAAACTTGTTTTGGAAATTACTTCCCCCCTAATTTTTATTGTCTGTGACCTCCCTTCAACCCTCAAATTTTTATCTCGCTGTGACAGGTTAATGAAGCGAAACTCAAAAGCTAATATTTCAGTTTCTTGTATAAAATGACCTTTAGTAGTTTTGGAGGGGTAATTTTGCTCACCTACATTTAGTCATAGCTGATTTCCTTAGAATTCATAAACTTTAAACCATACATTTTTCTCTAAAAAAGTTAACCTCACCGAAAAAAACATAAGGCCACCACCTACCCAAAAAAGTCTAAATATTAATACTATAAATAAATTCAAAATAAATTCTATAAATAGAATACCTCCTACCTATCAACTTTCAAACCCGACAAATTTCATGAATTGCAAGCTATGTCATTTGTCACTTATGCGACGTGCGCCAATACCATAAGAAGATATTTCGAGATCAAGAAAGTGTCGAACTTCATTTTCGAATGTATCGCAGTTAAATGAATTGTAAGAACTTATCAGAACTATTCAAGGATTCATGGATCTGTTCGATATTACATGGTTTAACCTAGAGAAGAGTGTTATCGACGTACGCGTCACAATAAAAATTTAATTAAAAACTTGACCCATGGTCCCGTGCAAAAAAAATCCTTGAAAAAAATTGAGAAAACACCCCTACAGAATTGTTCTTTCCCCTATGGGTTTTCTTTCTAAAGTCACCACATATTAAAAACACCAGAACTTTTACTTTCCACGTCCTAGTCAATGACTTCGGTAATGCCTTTTAAAAGGTCGAGGAATGTTAGTAATAAATATCAAATAGGTAAAACTCTTTCATTCATTATTACTTCCAGTATAATTTGTTTTTGTGACAGAAGGAGGAAAGAAGTGTCTTAATAGCAAAGGTTTTCATTAATTTCAATCTTTCTTGATTGAGTTCAAATCTATTTCGTAAATAAGCACCTCCCTGATATGAGTGCCCATTCAAATATCCCCCAACTCAAAAGCCTCACAAATTCTACAAGCGCCTAGACACTTAATCGAGGCATTACCGTAAAAAAAAAAAATAAAACTGTACCTATGTAGATTGCTAGTTGCGAGATCAAGGTAGCAGCAAAAGGGAAGTTAGGATTTTATTTCACAACTTTTGACAAGATCTCAGCAGGTTTTAAAAAGATTACTGGGGCTTGTAATTATTTTGAAACTGGTTTAGGAGCATGAAGATTAGGTGATATCATCTTCATGTATAAGCTTTAAATCAGAACATTCTATATTGCGTTTTAACAGATAACAAATCCAGGCAGTTTATAGATCACCATTACGAGGCTTTGATCAGATCAAGTGAAAATGAATTGGTGAAAGTAGAGCACAAAAATTAGGGGTATAAATTATAGGGTAAAAAATGCATAGCTAAACAGGACTTACCAGGGATAAAAATACCACATGTTAATTAACGCTGCTGCTGCTTCAATTACATGTACGATGATCTTGGGCCACCAAGTTTTAGGAGGCCAGAATGCAGTCTCTAAAATAATTTATTTGAAATTAAATTGAAGACTGTAAATTCTTATATAATTTTTAGAGACAAATTTAAATTAAAAAAATTTAAAATGAAAACTTTTCTTTCTTAGTTCTTTCAAAGAACGTCACAAAATAAGTAAAAAACAATTTTCTTGTTATCTTAATAAGCATACTTGTTGTTAAGTGGTCTAGGATTGTCCAACAAACCTATAGCTGTAGGAATTGCTTTAAGAATATGCCCAATGTCATATGAATCCCAATATCCGGATTTTGTGGTAAGCAATTTCTGTTTCGGTGACTACCACTTTCAGGATGCATAAGCACTTGTTATTTTTCATATGAATCAAAGGAGAACATTTTTTTAGTATACCTTTTTCAAAAGTAGAAATCGAAATTAAATTGAAATGAACTGAGTTCGTTCAGAAACTTATGAAGTAGAAAAATTCTTAAAATAAAAACACACCTAATGTACTCTGTGCTTTTTTGAATATGACGAAAAAGAATAGATTGCATGCTAGATAATAATAATTTAGAGTTTTTCCCAACTGGAGTGCGACTCTACGTACGCCCATATTATCATTTCTGGTAAGATTTAAATCATATCTCAAAATTTCCAAAATAGGTTGCCAAGCTAGTAAAATTGAATAACGGAATAGAAAAGACAAGGTTGCTGTACCATTAAGGTATTCTGGTTGAAACCATACATTTGAATAGAAGAAAAATGGTCTCCCTCAACTGTTTTCAACAAAAAATCTAGATTAACAAGAAGTTACATCCGGAATTTTTTGCCTTCGTAGATACAAATTACTATAATGGAATATTCTGACTGTACCGATCTTACAAATTCTAAGGTCAGTAATTTATTAGCAACAAGTTTTTTTCTTTCTTTCCTTTTGCAAACTATGAACGAGTTATGACCAACGACGGTGTTAAAATCCTCTGCGTTTATCCCTGGTATTTAGGGTTTACTAGATCAGTGTCCCCTAGTTCTGATCAGAAAACAAAATATATAACATTTCACTGATACAAAATATATATTTTCGTGATAGCCATTGTGTTTTCTTTCAGCACTATTCTTAGCCATGACATCCTTATTAAGTGACTGATTGCATATTTTCATAGTTTATTAGCAAAGTGGTATTTCGGAGAAAGTGAATTTGATCCAGTATTAGTAACTGCTCACTCCCAACTTACCTTCTCTTTCAACTCTCACTAAAAGCATTTCCTTCTAGTTCCTTGTTTTTGGCAAAAAGAACAAAACGTGTCAATAACCATGTTCCATATAAACACTCACAAGTTTTATGATAAACTTGCAACTATTGAGCATACAATAGACAATGGAATCGTATTGTCTTTGCAGTGGCTTTCGAACTGACATGAACATTGACACTTCTGGCATGCGTATAATATTTGAATTTTCACTATCACATCCAAGTTACGATTTATGCTGTTCGAACTTTTTGTCTAAATCTAGGTAAGCTTTATTTTCCGTGGTAGTTTTAGTTGAAACCTTTTTCGATGCTTGATTTTCCTTCCCTAACAAATGCTTTATATTTGAACAATTACCTCTACTATTACCTATACCTACTAAATTCTTGGAAGGTTTGCTGGCAGATGATTCAGCTCTTCCTCTTTCCCTTATGGGGCTCCTATCAAAATTAATTTTAGTGAAGTTTTCTTTAATAAATGACTCTCCATATTGAATCCTAGCATGCATTTTTTGAACAGGGTGTCAATAGTAAGTAAACATATTACTATCAACATTTTTAAAGTGTGAAGCAATTTCACATTTTGTCACGGAGAATAGATCAGAGAGCTAAATAAAATTAAATTAAAGTTAACAAAGATGCATCTCAATTATTTTCCCATGCAGCATTTAGTGATATTTTTGACAATAAAGCGGCAGCTGTTTTTACAAGCCTGAAACCAATTCTTAAAGCATATATAGATGATCAGTAAATAATGTTTCAGATTTTTCAACTTCTCAGTATAGGAATAAGAATTTTTTTATTTGGTTGATGAGATCTGCAAATCACATAAAGTTAGCGACGACAGGATTTACTTGAAAGCAGGCCATGGAAAAGGAGCACCTTATGGAATTGGAGCAGTAGTTAAACGACCAATTTCAGAGGCAATTTCTCTTACATGGAACTGTACATGTAATCTTACATGCATCATGGAACTGTACTTCTGATTTTATTAAAGTTTTTCCCAAAGATTTAACACCTACTTTGAATAGTGTGAATGTTACAGAAAAGTGTCACTGATATTCAGCAGAACTTGATAAGAAGAGGGTCGTCTGTGTGACCATAAAAGAGTTAAGTAATCTGGTAGCCAAGCCTGTGAAGCTGTCTGTTTCAAACGAGTATCAGATTGTATCTAGTAACTAAAGTGGAAATTAAATGATGGTATTTCCTCTGGACAAGAATGTATTCCTTTTGTTCGTTTTCAAATGAATATTATAATAGTAAAAGTAATATTATATTATCTTGCATATGTTTATTTATATTTCTTAACATGCTGCTTATCATCTGTAGTATATGTGGGACAAGCAGAAAAAGGATGAAGAGATGTTAATCTATCAAACACTATTATTTGGCATCAGTGTTTTATGTTTTCCAAATACAATTGGTAATATCTATATCTGAACTCATGTGATCATCTATCATAGGTATCAATGAGTTGATTTACTTATTAGATGATGACAAAAAAGGAAAATTTTACTGTGTGTCTTATGACGATGCTAATTGGGGATGACTAATGAATGTTTTTTCGAATGACTCTGATGATATAGTGGATGAAGCGGACATTGATTTTTTTACGATAAAAAGGACATAATTTGTGCGAATTCGCTCTGAGATCAAACAAGAATTTGGTAAAGGTGGGTAAACAGGGCTATCAGTTAGCAGAAGACGATATTGAAGTCCTGGTAGTTTTTTTTGAAAAAAGAAAATAGTGTTGTTCCAAATATTTTAGTTAACAATAGTTTATACTGAAAAACAATAGAAATAGCGTTTATAATATTTATATGTTGCATAGTGGTATAGCTTGAGACTGTATGTTACTAGTATAAGCATAAATATCTCATCAATATTGGCTATTAATGCATATGTCTACTGAACTATAAACACAAAAAATAATTTAATACTTAAGTCATGTTCCAAAGAATTGAATCTTTCCAAAAAACCATTAACAGTGGAAATAAATTGCCACAGGTTGTAGATTTTATTCCATAAAAGAATTTCAAGTATTTTGACTCCTAGGTACCTTCTAAAAGGCGCCGAATAGGAACAATTTCTGTTTTTCTGATTCAGGGCTGTATCTTTCGAACTTATAGTGCAGTCCCTTATGTCAGAAAAATTGCTGCTGTGTACACTGGGGTCTTAAGAGTAATTTTTTGATTTCAGGTGGTGTATTTGGTGTAAAATATCACAAAAAATTATGGTGCGTCTGAAAATGTTTGCTTTCCATTTTTTTGAGAAACAGAGTTGTAAAAAACGCAGACTGGTAATTTACCAACCAGGCAATATTCTCCTACAAAATGGATTGTTTTAATGCTAGCAACCAAATATCTCACATGCTTGCTTGAATAGACAAATCAATTCATTGAGTGAGTAATTTTTGGTCTAGTCTGCAAAATATATGTAGTATTTTACAGACCAAAATGACCAAAAATCAACCTAAGTCTAAAGCAAATATTCCAAAGTCGCCCCATCTACCTCTTAGTTTTGCAAAAAAAAATTTTCAAAAATATTGCTATAGTGTTACAGTCCATGAATGTCACTCAATTCCATAGAAATGTTAGTTTCAAAAACACTGCTTCATGTGCATCTAAATCGTCATTTCTGAAATATATATGATCATTGTTGACATCCATACTGCCCTTTCCGCATTTTTCCCATTTTCACATGTAAGCATATATAAGCTCATGTTTACGACTTATCTGTTAGTGTTGGAACAGACTATGATTACACATTATCAATTTGATTAGAGGTACCGGTACAGGTATTTCATCTGCAAAGATTGACATAAACAAATATTGATGCATCTTCCATCTACTTGATCCTATTCCAATTGGGCTATTTAAGTGCGTTTAGCTAATAGATAACAAAAAATATTTTTTCAGAGCAGAGCTCATTGGGTTGTTCAAAATTTCTAACAAAATGGACCCCTTCAAAAATCCCCAATTATTGCCCAATTTCAATTTTGAGTTGAGAGGTAAATTTTTGAAAAAATTTATTTAGATCCACTCCCTTTTTACAAAAATCATCATCTCAGTAGATTTAGAAGTCTCTGACATCATCAATATTTGCTCTTGAAAATTAGAAAATATCACTTTTTTTGGGCATTTTTGATGACGCCATCACATGCTCACTCAACTTCTGGGGCCATATTTTATGTTTTTAGAAACTCTTTATGGTATGTTAAGGTATGTTGTTTACATTACTGAAGGCCAAAGATTTACTACCAATCAAGTATTTATTCTGGAATATTCTGTCTATTCTTTATCACCATCGAATTGTACTGATGTAGATCAATTTTAACTGTGTCAAATGCATACTACTTGAGTTTTACCCTCATGTCAAAGCTGCTGCCTACAAAAACTAACTTCAACTTAAATCTGATGTAATTCTCTTCCATAATATTTTTTTGACATGTATCTTGATTATCATGTGGGCCATGTTCGTCTTCGATAAATACCTTGTCCTTGACAGTATCTTTCAATGGTGATTTTGGTGAAGTAGCTGGTCAAGGACATAATACACAACATTTTTGAAATTTGACATTAGCAGCAGCATCTTCTAAGAAACTTTCATTTCTATCGACAGGAAGAAATGCCATGGATGACAATTGTCCTTCATCACTTTCAATTGGTATATCTTGACTGATGTTTTCTAATGATGCTGAGACTTTAGCAAGGAACCCCTAGCTCTTTTTTGTTTTTCAGTACATTCAATATATCATCTTTAGACTGTATGTGCTGTATTGACTGCACTGAAGTTCGACTGATTACGAAATTTAATTTAAAAGAACTAAATAATAGAATTAACAATATTTGGTAAAGTATCAGACATTCTAATTTTGTTCTTTTGTAGACTTGATAATTTACCGCAATCTCTCTGCACATATCTGAAAGAACAGGTGTATTTATTTCTGGCTCTTTATATTTTTTTTCAAATTTCAACTCATATAACTCATCAAAAGCTTTTATACGAGAGCATAATTTTTTCTGATGAACAGAAGTATTTAAACTCTTCAGACACTGTTTCTAATCAATTATCCATCAGAATCTTTTGCATTGGCGTTTGAAACTCTCTTCGTAGACTGGCAAAAATGGCTTTTGAGTCATTAGATTCAATTCTTTCTCTAACAGGAACAACATGTTTTGTCGGTAGCCAATTCTTTATCGTCATCAATTTTAATCTACAAAATGATTATTATAAAATGAAAAAGTTATTCCTATAAGTTATAATATTAGAGATTAGAGATATTAGAGATTGATATTAATATTAGAGATAGATGTAGATATATTAGATATAGATATTAGAGATTGAGTATTAGAGATTTTAACCAGTGGGGTTGATTTTTAATCACCTTCCCTTCCATCAAAAGACTATCAAAAAACCCATCCAGAATAGTGTTAAATTACATAAAATTGCAAGGATAAACCAGAACAAACTTTTAGGAAATGATTACGTATATATAAAGAGAGAAAAAGATTATAAAATAATTCCTCTTGCAATTTGTTCTAGGTTTAAAGATATATATTGACTAGACTGATTATCTAAAAAGATTATCTTTAGATCAAAAATGTATTCAATGTATAAAGTATACAAAGTTTTCGTTTTAAATAATTTTTTTTTCCTCTATGGTGAAAAAACTTTTGCGTTTTGAAAAATGTCAATGATTTCGCAATAATA
>JANSTP010004351.1:0-15766 GCA_025330745.1 Cladonema radiatum
AATTGATGTAGAACTTAATAATTTAACCAAAAATAACAATATGAAATGTTACTTTTGTCGTAATCCCTTTTTAAGTCTCGATTGTTGCTAAAAAATCGATACTTTGGAGAAAGGATGACGTCATCACGAAATTTGGGGGCCAGGAGTTTAAAAATTTTTCACTATCGTATTTCCAATAAAAAGTTAGGAAGGTACTGAAAATTTCAGCTTAATACCTATTACAGTTCCGGAGATATTCAGAAAAGTTTCAGCCCGCGGGCAAAAAAGCCCCCCCCCTCACCTCAGATAGGGTTAATAAACCTTTTACCTTATCAAGCACATGTAAATTAATAAAGAGTTATGCAGAATAGGAACACAAAATTGATATAATTAAGATGGCTCTGCAAGTTCTTCAAATTGAATAATGCTAACATGCTGGAATACCTATTGAAAAGTGGCTATTTTAGCAGTTATAGAGAGTAAAACTCAGTTTTTATCACCGTCCTACCCTCATGGCCAAACAGCATTATGCCCCAGCCCCAATCCAAAAGTGCTGGCTATGGGCCTGATTTGCTGTTTATTCATGGCATGCGGTACCTGCTTAGTTATATTTTACATCATAACACCTCAATAAATTTCACATAATATTTGTATCTCCAGAAGCAATCCTTACCAATTATCGTCATTTCCTCAAGGCATCAACTTTGAGCCGGGATTTAAAATGGTATGTGTTTTTAAAGCCGAATATGGTATGTTTTTTTCAAGATAACTTCAAATCCAAACTACCTACACAGAATTATTCCTAATATCGATCATTCTTACAATCTTTGTAATTCTGTAGCCAGGATTCCTTCCAGAACTTTTTCCTTCAAACATTCTTACTTTCCTTCTACTTTCCTTTTCATCACAAAAGATGTATCAGAGAGTACTTGATGACATGATGTTTTTGTTTTTGTTTTTTGTAATGTCGCCATCATTATTCTGTAAGGCAATTACGTCATCGTCATTTTTTTGGAAGTTCATTTCTTTTTTTCCCCATTGCCGAATTTTATTCAATTTCGTAATGTACCTAAAGTTTTAGGTGTGGATGAAGGTTACTTTTATTTCACAGCGGTCAAAAACCCACTGGCAATAGGGCTAAGATTATCCGTGTCTATACATTAAAAATACACGATGATCTTTGTATACCTATAAGGAAACCAAGGTGATACATTGAGTTTACATTTCCCTGAAAATAATACAAGGTGAAATACTGAAGTATCACCTATTTAAAATTTAGTGAAACATTTGTATTTTTTTGCTGTGCAATAGCATTCAGATTCCCAAAACTTAAGGAGGATTGAATCGAAATGGCTTTTCAGAGCCCCTTTGTCCAGAATAGGGTCAATAAAATGTTTCTAGGGAAATTTTTGCATCACTGTCAAACCAGACAACGCTAAAAAGAGAAAACACAAATACAAAAACACTAATAAAGGAAATATGTTTACTTTGTTTCCGGTATGTTTTATTTAAAGTGTCTTTAAAAATGACCTATAGGTCCTGTAATTATGGATAAAACCATCATAGACAACCCCTTTTTCTCCAAAAAAATCTTGTTTGGTATAATTCATTCATCCTCTGCAAGCGAAAAAGCCAACATTGTTCGGAAGGGGGGAGGGGGAAACCTCATTTACGATCAAATATCATTTTCCTTTTTGGATTTGGCTGAAAATGCCACTTGTCTATAATCTAATGTCCATGACTATTGTAAGCCACTGTCTTAAATGGAAAAGCACAACTTATGTTTATTTAGCACTTTTCGAGAGGCACTTTGACTTGCTAGGAGGCCAAATTGTCAAAATAACATGTAGGAACCATAATGATCAATTATCTAGTAAATTTTGTGAACTATTAAATGCCTCTCAAAGTTTTTGTTTTTATTTATTAAAATAATAGTACCAGTTGATTTATTTAAATAAAAATTATACATCGCAAAATTCTTGAAAATTTTACCCCCTTGAGAGTAAATTTCTACCCCAAAATGTATAGGAAGGAGGCATTTTGAGATTATGGTTTTTATGCGATTTTGAATTGTTATTTGATGCTCTTTCCAAATATACTAGCGTCGATATACTATTCTGGTTGGAGAAGAGGGATTATCTCCTCAAATAGTTTCTCTGAAACTTCAAAATACTTTTGCTAATACTTTCACGGAAATCTATAATGCTAATTTTCCCATAAGAGAAATTCATGTAAATAAAAAAACAAATAATTCCCCTTGGATAACCAAAACACTAAAACAATCTTCTAAAGAAAACCAAAGGCCTTATTTAAAAGAAAAACTCCCCAGAGTCTAGAAATATACAAGTCTTACAAAAATCTTTTTGAAAAAATGTGTGAAAAAGCTAGAAAACTATATTATAATGATCTTTTCAAAAAATATGCCAGGAATTCTAGACGCTCATGACAGATAATGAAAGAAATTGTCGGAAAAACTAAGTAAAAATCTAATTCACTACCTAAATGTATCAAAACTGGAACCAGAAAAATTCACAATCCTATTGATATTACAAATTAATTTAGAAAATTTTCCGTTAACGTAGGGCCAACATTAGCCAGTAAAATTCCACAAGGTACAAAGAAATTTTCTGACTACCTCAATGCTCCTACAGAGTTTTTCAATAGCAAAGAGCTAACTTTTGAAGAAATTAAGAAAGCGTTTAAGTCGTTGAAACGAAATAAAGCAGCAGGCTGTGATGAGATCAACCCTGGTATTGTCTTGGATTGTTATGACGAAATAAAAAATGGGTTTTAGGAAATCTGCAAAACCTCCTTAGCTCGGAGTGAATTCCCAGACTCACTAAAGATCGCCAAGGTTACCCCAATTTTTAAATCAGGTGATCAAACCAATGTCAGTAATTATCCCCCTATTTTTGTTTTACCTGTATTTTCAAACATTCTGGGACACATAATATACAACAAATTATATAATTTCTTAGAATCAAAAAGCCTACTATACGAAAATCAGTTTGGTTTTCAAAGAAATAATGCAACTGAGCATGCACTACTCCAACTAGTAAGACAAGTAAAAGAATCATTTGAAAAAGGATATTATATGTTAGGTGTTTTTATCGATCTGTCTAAAGCATTTGACACCCTTGATCACGAAATTTTGGAAAAAAAGCTTAAACATTATGGTATCACAAGCCCATTTCACTCTCTATTAAAGGACTACTTAAGAAATCGTAAGCAATATGTATACGTGAACAATAAAGTCAAAAACCTGCCAATATCTTGTGGGGTTTCACAAGGCTCCATATTAGGTCCTTTATTATTCCTTATTTATGTTAAGGATCTATCCAGAGCTTCTAAACTTCCAAAGAAGTAATGTTTGCAGACAATACTAATCTTTTTCTATCTGACAGCAATAACGTAAAGTTATTTGACACTATGAACAAAGAACTAGAACAAATAAACGAGTGGTTTAAAACCAATAAACTTTCACTGAACGTGAAAAACACTAAATGGTCTCTCTTTCATCCACTTGGAAGGAAGAAATTTCTCCCCGAGATCTTACCGATATTAAAAATTGAGGAAACTATCATTGAATGAGGAAAAACTACAAAATTTTTAGGAGTACTCATTGATGAAATTATTACTTGGATATTGCAGGTTACTTACAGATTACTTGGAAAATATTTCAGGTCTAATCTATAAAAATGCGTTAAAAATACTTCAAAACTGCATAATTTGAATCACAATTGGTTGAAAAAGTTAAAAAAAGAAATTAAATTCGACATGCCACCACATTTTAACAGTGATGACGTCATCATAATCTTTGAAAGCTGAAATTTGGCCTTTTTGCAGCTTTTTTGACGTGTGACGTCACATTGACGAAAAACGACGTCAAAATACTTCGAACATATATCGGATTACTTATGTCACAACAATTTGCTAATACATTCCAGTAGTGAAGCATAAGATTCTGTAAAACTGGTTTTATAATTACTAGTGCTGAAAAATGGCGATACCTAGCTTAAATTATGACGCCATGGCAAGTGACTAGGACCCAGGCCCCCTAAAATTTTTTCATGGTTGGGTGCAGAAATAAATTTTATATACTCAGTCAAAATTTCATCAAAAAATATTAACTACAACAGAAGTTATTCAAAAAAGTTTCCTGCGGGGGGGGGTAAAATTTACTTCCCCACCAGGTAAAATAGGGTTAACGTCCTGACGTTAAAGTGGAAACTTTTTTGGTAGGAGCAGTTACATATGAAGTTATATATGGTTGTTCAAGCAGGGACGCTTACTTATAGAAAATTCGCTCCAAGATTGTGCTTTTATCTTGGGGCGTTTTTTAGCAACTAGCTTTTATTTGGAAGGGGTTGGATGCATGTATATACAGCGAAGGAAAAAAACTACAGTGGAACCTCCTTAAACGTGACCAGATATATTGTCCATTTTAGAGAAGTGTCCTCTTTGGAGAGGTTTCATTATGAGGGTTTACTAAGAACTAACAATTTTCTGGGATAAAATTTTTTGTCTGTCTTATGGAGGTGTCCACTTTAAGGAATGTCTGCTTTCAGGAGGTTCCACTGTACCTCAAGAAAATGTCCATAAGTATGGAAGTCAGCTAGTGCTAGGATCAATCCTTCAAGTCTTGTTGACCAATCTGGAGTATCTCTTACGTCTTCCTAGGCATTATATTCCCTTTCTACTGTCAAAAGATTACCTACTGGAAATATTCTCATGATATTATCAGATCTATGCCCCGGTTCTAGTGGATGTTGAGTCTTCATTATCTCAATGTTTCCTTTTTCAGTGTTTTCATTTTGGTCGACAACGCTACATGGATACTATCGAAAGATGTTAAATTAAAAATTGAAAAAATAACCCGATTCGGATCAAAATAGAGATTTCTAGATTTTTTGATATTTTTGGTTAATATCATTGTAATTTTCTGAAATTAAAAAAGGCTATTCTACAATCCTATTAATGTTAACATTTTTTCGTTAGGTTTAAGAGATTTTAGATACAAGAGGGTGTTGAGGTTTCATAAGACTCCCACCCTCCAACATACACTTACTATTCTAAGGCGTGTGGAGCAGAATTAGAGAGTTCTTCAAATCGTTTTGTAAAAAAATTGACTTACCACAATTGACTTTTTCATTGTCTTGTTTTGATAGTTATGATCAATAGGATGAATTACATACTTTTTAATCTATTTCAATGATTGAATTTATCGAACAAGGTCACATGATGCTAAAATTTTCAGTACTTTGCACTTTTCAGTTCCTTATCCGAACTAGTTGGCAAAAAACGCTTAAAGGAATGTTGGATACGTCATTGACGCATCTTGCTTTGATACCAATAAGACTTTCAGGTATAGGTATTCTATTATTTACGACCATAACATCAAGGTAGTGCCCATCAATGGCGCTACGCTTTATCAAATGTCTTCTTGTCCAAATGTCCAAATGTCTAAATTTTCTCCAGCTATCGATCGTAAACTTTGGATTGAACGACATTAGATAGTGGCTAGTGAAGGCCATGACAATTTCATTGTTCCAATTTGGAAAAGCTTTTAGATGATCTTTGTGCGGTCTTTCTGAAACATCGTTGTCACTGGAACAATCAGACAAATTTCAGTAACTGATGTTAATCATTTCTATTGATGGGCTCATAGCACTCGCATTGAAGAAACTATTGTTATCATTTGCTAACGACTGTTTCAATTACCAAAAATCGTGTCCTCATCTTCGAAGGGAGCAAAATTTTTTGGCAAAATGGGCCATCTTTGACATAAAATATCTCAGGACCTACAGAATATTTTTCTAAGCTATAAAAAATAATTAACTAATACAACCCATTTGTTGTTACCTTTTTCTTGGGTTTTCATTTCAATTCGCTTGGTAATTGAAAAATTAACTTCCTTCGAGAGCCATGCCCACAGGCTGTAGTCATCAAAACGATCTCATATTTTCACCACACATGCATGAGAAATTATTCTATTGCGAGAATAAAGTTTCACAATAGAAGCGCAAGAAACTTTATGCTCGCGTAATTCATATAATTTTTCCTCAGCCGTTTTAAAAACAATTTTGTGAGAACCTATATCAAAAAATGCAGACCGCATTATTCTATTGTAAGAAAGGTGTGTTTTCTTCTTTTATTGAGTGGAAAGGGGTGTGCATGGCAAAAAACAAACTCAGAAACAAAAAAATAAAAGGACCAGTTGCAGCGCCACATGGATCGCATAAAAGCCACACGGTATGCAAAGAAAGTATTACTTCGCAGACTGGTTCTTTAAAATATACAGGTCCGCAATTTTTTTTTCCGCTAATATTTTTAAAATAGCTGGTGCAAGTGACACACATTTTTTCAACTTGGTAGAAGGATCATCTTGAATCTTCTTTCAGAAAAACCACAACATTTCTTTCTTTAAGTTGCAAGCTGATTATTTGAAAAAACATTTCTGTCTAAAATTTTGCTGCTATTTTGAGAAAAAAAGCTTTTTGGAGACAAAAGAACTTTTTTCAAAACAATATTGCTGGAAAAAGAATTTATTCAGCTTTCCAATGCAGTTTTAAGTTTTGTAAATAGTTTAGTAGATCAGAAGATGTAAGATTTTTCTGGACACTAGCAACATTTTTCTAGAAAATGACGTCAGGACTTCCTGAAACAGTATTGTGCTGTAAATGCGGTCAAATTCGTACTGGCCTTGAAAGTACCTGTTGACAACTCGATCTCCATTGCTGTCTCCATTTTTTGCAATGAATTGTTGATACTTTTCAACATTGTTGCAGCACTTAATTCAAGATCAGCAGTCAAATGCTTGATTGGAGAGAGATAGTCATTTCCCAATGCCAGTTGTTCTTGCAAAACAGATGTACAAGAGAGACAGATGTTTAATGATCTATTAATACGTTCTTTGTTTGCCCTTCCTCTTCTCAGTACCAAAGAATGGATCGTAGGTATCGAATTCACTTTCCTATTTCGAGCAAATAGTAGATTTCCAGCAGCATTAGCTAAACTGGGTGTAAGGGTCTCCGTCTTTTTTATCTCGTTTCTTGAGTCAGCTTGTACATGAAAAGTAGTAGCGGATCAAACTTGACAAAGAAGAGGAGCACTGTGACACAACTCCAAGTACTGACTTTGGTAAGATATTTTCTCAGCATTATTTACATCTACATCAAAAGTCTAAAACAAAATCAAAAACATTTGTGAGTACTTTGCTACATAGAATTTAAATCTCTCTTCCTAATACTACACTGAAATTGACTGTGGCTTGGTGTCGACCAAGCTAACACATCCAGCCAACAGGATTTGAACCATAGCATAGCGCTGCACTTCTATTTTCAAATGCAAGGAAAGGATACTATTTCTAATTATAGTGACTTGCTCTCAAATCATACAACTGCTGGAATTGTGAGATGGAGAAAGTATAAAATAAGCTTTTTTGAAAATGAAAGGGAATATTTTCGAATCTATATTGCTTGTTACCTATATTACTTTGTAGCTCTTGTGACTGTACAGGTTAAACTCTTTTCTTCCTTCTTTTTCTCTTTTTCTGGAGATGCTGATGAATCTTGATGTCTACTTTCTTTCTTCAAAGATGCTTGACGGATGAACGCGTGGAAAGTTGTTGGGTGTTCCTTTCTACACACCATACATTTCAATTTGTTTCTGCATGTAGATGCTGTGTGATATGTAGTTACTGGCTTTAAGCAGCTATAGCACAATCTTTGCTTAAACATTTCTTTACTTTGTGCTGGAATATCAAGTGAAAGATATTTTTCACATTGCTTTATCTGATGAATTCCGAAACACACTGGACATGCTTTTTCATTGACTTGCTGCTTCTCTTTCATATTTCTAGCAAATGACTTCATCGGCTTATTTGGTCTTTTGTTGACTTCACTTTCCTCTTTTCCTGATGTTTGGTTGGCAATAGCATCTCTCGAGAAGAGTGGATCAGGCATCAATGCGATTTCGTCTTCAATGAAGTTAATCAAATCTTTTACTGATGGTTCCTTCGACATCCTTCGTCTCAATGACATCACTGCTCTTGACCACCTGTCTTGAAGATATAGAGGTAGTTTTACCAGAATTGTGCAGATTGTATCAGGTGTGTCAAGAGGGTTCTTCAGTTCTCCGAATGACAGTCCTTCACATTTCAGCAGGAAATTACAAAATCTTCTGAATTCTGGTACATCATTAGCTTTCACAGCAGGATACTTTTGAATTTCAGTTTGACAAGTTGCTAGTAATCTGTGAGGGTTACAGTAGCGTCTTCCTAATAGGCTGATTGCATCATTGCAGCATTAATCCTTTGGGTGGTTGATGCAATGTTTTATAAGGTCTTTGGGCTCATCCTCTGTGTATTTGAGCAACCTCATGAGACGCCCAACTTGATCTGGCACTTTCCTCTCGACAGCTTCTTTGAATAGACACATAAAGTATCTTTATTCTATTGGATTGCCTTTGAATATGTCTAATTCAACTGCAGGTGCATTTTGCTGATTTATCATTGCAACTAGTTGTGCTGTCACGTCACCTTGACTGTTTGCATTTGTACTTTGCTTCTCGTTATGACATACTGGATCCTTCTTCCCTACAGGTGGGAAATCTTCTAAATCGTCGTGAAAAGTTGTCTTTGATGTTTGCTCGTGAGTAGACTGTGCTTCTTGTTTATTCTTTTGCAGATTCATTGGATTTTTATTCAAGTATAGTTGTTTGCCATCAGACAGAGACGCTTTGTTGTGTTCTTCTTGTGAGATTCTGATTGATTGAAACTGCACTTCCGAATGTTGTTGTTCTGGACATCAATTTTTCAGTTCTGCTTTCACCATGTTTTTGGATTGGTTCGCATAATATTGTTTGTGGATTGTTTCCATGTTTTCCAAATGTGCTTTACTTTTGACGTCATGTTTGCTGCTGAATTGCTGCTTCTTCAGTTGGTTGTTTTGGTCTTTCAATATCTCAACTTCCTGTTTCATTGATGCTAAACTCATTGAACATCTTTACACTGTCTTGGTACAATTGAGGATATGATGGTGTTGGCTCAATTGCAAAATCTCTGTGTCCTTTGTTTGAGTTGCTTTCCTCGCCATCGTTGTCTTCATTGATTTTCTGCAACTCACTTAAGACTTCAGCAATCATTTTGTACACGCCATCATGTTGTTGCAGTTGCTCCTTCACAGCATGGTAGTTGTTGTCCGAATACAGCATGTCGTTAACGGATCTTTCTTTCAGCTTCAGCTTCCTGTCCAGTTTTGCTTTCTTCTGTAGCAGATTTTCCTTCTTAAAGATGATTCCTTTTTCAGTCATCTTCCTCACTCGTTTTCTGACTTGTGACTCTTCAGTGTTGTCAACCTTCCAATTAATCACATTTTCCTTCCATTTTTTTGTGACCAACACCATGTTGGAAGGTTTTCTCTGTACCATCACCCTCACCCATGTCGTGTTGTATCCACCTATTTCCACCTTGATGCTTGATCACCATATAGGTGCAAATCGCTGAGACTCTTCCGTAGTCTCTCACTTATTGATTCGTTGGATTGATTCTTCTCCTTTGAATCCATATTTTACTGCAATGTTGCTGCGCCAGAGGGACTAAGAATGTAGTCTGTAATTTACCAACAGATTGAATTGTATTTGAACCAAATTGAATCGCTAAAATTGAAATTCAAAATGTAAATAAATAAAACAAATTAAAATACAAAAGAACTTTCAGTTTTGAACAAAACGATAAAAAACAATGCAAAATACTTGTAAACTTTTACAAAATACTTTGGTCCTGAAAATATAGAACTAAATTCCGAAATATTAGCATCAAAAACGATAGACTGAGACTGAGAGAAGAGCATGCGCAAAGCGCCAAAAGGCTTGCCAAAAAACGGTAGAGCATGATAAAAGACAAGATTGTGAGAGCTGCTGGAGCTTCAGTCTGTAGATCGTGTCAAAGACGCCCCCGAGATTTGTAATGGCAAATTTGTCTGGCGCTCTTGATGCAAAGTCTGACGGAAGACAAATAATAACTGCGCCCTTAAGGATAAATCACGCCACTATACTAACACCTATAATAATTAGGGTTACTGACGACATCCTTTGTCTAATTATTTTTTATTTTAAAAAGGGAGATATTATTAACCATTTGCCATTTGAAAAAGTTGCATTTTTACTTTTAGAATAGGGAGAAATAAAACAGTAGCATGCTTTATATTTTCTAATTTTATTTTTCATGATCACCATAGTTTTTTCTGATGCATGAACCTGTTGTTTAACGTGATAAATGAACAACTTAAAAATGTTGACGAAATGTTTACGAGTCATCTTTGACAATGAAATTACATTTTGGTGGTTCTTTTGCTAGTCTGTCTATGACCTTGTTCACTTTGTATTTACCAAGTGCTCTTTCCTGTTCGTCGAAAAAGTTCTGTACTCGGTGAGCTTTAAAACCATATTTTTCCGAGCCACGTGTATAAAGCTACGCCACGAACTTCACTGTGTTTGGACACTGTAAAGGGTGAGGGAAGCACCAATCTACTATAGTGCGACAAGTCAAATTATCATTGGACTGACCGCCATTCTTTTAACGAATTTTGAAGAGGCTATAAAAACCTTCGACAACTGCTTCGCATCCCGAACCACCCAATGCTACATCTAGAGCGATGCAAAACTCTTTTCCGATAGCCTCGTAAATTTTTGGATTGCAATAAAACATCGATAAAAAACGACTTTCGTTAACTTTTACAATGTGCGATACCCCAGATTCAAAATTTACCAAAAAAGATTGATCAAGGCAAAATTTAACACTTGGATAGACACTAATACTGGTTATGTTTTCCTCTAGCTTTTCACCATTACTTCCAGTAAATAAACTTTTGACAGAGCAATACTTTTGGGTCCACAACAAATCGCGGAGAACAGTTTTAAACTTCCTGTAAACACTTTGGTAGTCATGTGACAGAAGGTGTAAATCTTGTGAATCCTCAAACAGTGCTTTTACTTGAGGAAGGTCACAGACTATAGCCAAAAACCTTCTAAACTCATCTGAACCAGACGTCTCCAATTCAACTCGATCATCCTTTTCAATTTTTAGAACGCCATCAACTGACTCAAAATACGTAAAATATTTGAACGCAGCTTCAATGTCAAATACCTTGGCTAATTCCCTTGCTTTATTTGGAACAATTTTTTTATATCTAAAGAAAATAAATTGAAAGTATTATATTGAATACAAAACAACGCGTATTCAAGTATCTTGGCTAGAATCTAAATGCATATGTCTGTTTGTTCTTACATTTATCACTGTCTCCGTGTTTACCCTCTGAATTATTCCCAGTAACTAGCCATCCGTGCAATAAATCGGGACCTTTGAACCTTCCAGGAATATCTTCACTTTGTTCTGTTGTTACTTCTGTCCAATACTGTGCTAATCTAAAAATTTGTAAAAAGAAGGATTTAACATTGTCTCAGTGGCAAGTACAATTGTGTTTCAAGCGCCAATCATATATATGTAATCATATAAAATTATATATAATGACATTTAGCAATGAACACCGTTTTTCCAAACTTATTAACAGCGAATGAAGAAGAGTTCTTAAAGGGCCATGGATTAGGCAGGGTTCTGTCAGAAAGTTTTTTGAAAATTAGTAAGCAACTCCTCCTAGCATCAGGCATCCGAGAGCAGTATATTATTGTTCTTTAAAATTGT
Organism: Cladonema radiatum; assembly: GCA_025330745.1. Classification (NCBI taxonomy): domain Eukaryota; kingdom Metazoa; phylum Cnidaria; class Hydrozoa; order Anthoathecata; family Cladonematidae; genus Cladonema; species Cladonema radiatum. Next base: position 11,681 of record JANSTP010004351.1, read on the forward strand.
CTTTTACTTCCTGTCACTTTCTTACCAAGGTAACAGTTGTTCAATTAGTTCTGCTTACCCTGCAATTTTTTCATTCAAGTTTTCTTCAACTTGTTCAAAATAACAAATGAATTTTGGAACTCAAACCGCTATTTTCCATGGCGGTACATTCACTCCTTGAGGTTTATCCATTAGTAAAGTAATTGGTTCAAATACGTCTAGCACTCCAAGCAAATCAATGATGAAGTCTTGACCACGTATCTAAAACAAAACCAAAGGGTGTTTATTAGCAAGAGAATTAGTCATTATATTGGCAAAACCTACATATCAGCTACTTACTTGAAACTTTGTCTCGTCGCAATCGTCATTAAAATCTTCACGAAAATTTGCAAACGTTTCTGTTACGGCTTGATATGACATAAATATTCTCTCCCATTGTGCATATGAAGAACTGAAAAATCGAGTGGTGGCAAACGTGACTGTCTCATGACGAGTTTCACGAAGAGAATTTCCTGTTTCAGTATATTCAGCATGGCCACGACCATGACCAAACATTGTGTGATATCTATTTGATCGCTTAATTAAACGTTTCAAGAATAAAGACGTGACCTCATTTTTCTCTCTCAATGCTTCCATAATACGATCTAACCAATGAGCTGCAACCCATGAAAGAAACATATATTCATCTGGCTCGTAAGAATCAGTGGTTACACCCTCTAGGAAAGTTTCTTGAAAGGTTTTGGCCTGATATTGACCATCAGCATGAATTGCTAAGAAACCAAAAAAACCTTCTTTATGAACTTCTTCTTAGAAACCTTATCTACCGCGACTGAAAAGTGAGGTCATAAACTGGTAGATGGAAGCGCCTCTTTCAGATGCTTGCTGGTTTGAATCATAGCAAAGTGATATGCAGTATCAATAACTTGCGGAAAAAGATTTCTAAATAGAAAAGTTATATAAAATATTCAGAGAACCTACAGGGGAACTTTATACACGCTTTTATCATATTCATAATTTTGAATAAAGTTCTTCCAAGGCCGTCAGACAACGATTTTGGGTAAGGAGGCAAAAGGTTAGAAAAAATGATTAAAATTCGATAAAAAAAACGTTCAAAATTTTCTAAGTAGAGAGGGACGTAAAACTTTTACGCCCCTCGCCCTATCAGGCCTTGTTTAATGTCTTTAGGTGCAAGTGAATGAGCTATTATACTCTGATATATTTGAACATTTCTAAGAACAAAAAAAGGGAAGGTAAAGAAACAACTGAAAATGACTTTGGTACTAAAAATGAATATAGGTATAATAAATCATCCTTTCAGAAGCTTTTCTTTTTCTATAAACGTTAAAAAAAAAAAAAAAAAAAAAAAATTCTCTTCTCGACCACCCTACAAGGGTAAGTGGCGTTTACCTATCTCTGAGGACAATTTCCAAAGCAATCTCGATCTAAACAACCCCGTCTTTAAAAAAACGTTTGACATGCCTAAATATGTAACCTACCAGCCGTGTCCAACATTTCCAACATTCGTTCCACTTACTGACATAAAACCAGGCAAACTCTCAAATAATTGTGCTGATGATTTCACCTTAAAAACTTGAAGAGCAGCACCAATGATTTGCACATGCTTCCAAGTTTCGTTTGCTTTTCTTTTCTGAATAGCCTCGCACTGTTTGGCTTTAAAATGGAGGTTTCCAGCACTCCGACTAGGACTACACGACAAATGTTCTATGAGGAACGTCTTAAAGCTATACCAAAATTGGTTTTCTCCAGACAACAAGCGTAAAGTTTTTTCTTCATGATACTGGAGACCGTTTCCTAGAGTATTCTTTAGCGACATTCTAAGAGGAAATGAATTAAAAACTCGCTTTTTCAATTGAAATTTTGAGAAAATAAATATTACGTGAAGAAAGAAAATAGCCCACCTGATAGTATTATGGTGATTATCAATATACTTTTGACAAGGTATGCATTGGACATAACACCATTCTTCCTTGAAATCTATCAAAATGTCTTCCTCAGCAATATCTGCTAAGCTTTTAGCTGCTTTCAGATTTCCTATAGGTTTTGTATTTGTAGAACATTGTGGAATGGTGTTGTTACCATTGATGTTGAAATTCGACAACATGACTAAAATTTGATTAATATCAGACTGAATAGTTTCTAACGATAATTCTTTCTCTGCATTTCCTTCTTTGTTTTTCAGAAACCCGTCAATTGGTTTTTTGACAACTTTGCAGTGGTTTTCACTGTGAAGTATTTTGTTTTGTAAAGCCTCTTCGTTCTAATAAATTTTCGGATTAAGCCGGTTATTGTCGGAGATCTTTGCTTGTTCTTTCACTGAAGCTAGACTTTCGTCTTTCTTAGACTCATTTTTATTTTTGTTTCCAGAATTTTTAAGTTCTTGCAACCTTCTTATTGCGTCTTCGTGATCAATAGGAACCATCAGAAAATTAGAATGTTCTAGTGGCTCGTCTTTATGCACAATTGACCAATGTCTCTTCCTATATGAAAGTCTGCTACTTCTGTTGATGGTAGCTCCACATCTCAAGCACACATACGTTTTGTCAGAATTCCATTTGGGTTTGTTAAAAGCAACGTTTGATTCTACAGGCATCGTTTTCCTTTTTTTGTTTGCGTTCCAAGAAGATGGGATTTCTATAATACAAAGGTTTAATAATGATAATTGGTAATGATAGTATCCCAGTTAACTCAGGCCATCATTGGTAAATGGACACACTGTTTAACCTAGATAAGTAGCCTTCATTCTCTCAAGCTGATTAAACTTATTTTCAATAAGACTTATCGAGAGAAAGAGTGAATATTTTGAAAGAAATTTACGCTTGGTTTCTGATAAAAAGTAATTATCTCTTGAAAGTGTTGTCACTAACCATTAGTATTTGTTTCTTTCTTCTTTGTCTTTTTTAAACAAACATCACATTTTGTACTTTGTCCATAGCCTTCATCTTCCTCGTCACCTTCTCCACAAAACACATGCACAAAGTTATTGCAAATCTGACACTTGTGCGCTGTCCCCACTTCATTATCGCAGCAAATACAAATCACCGTTTTATCTCCAATTTCAAAAAATGTAGTAACTTATAAAAATAAAATGTTTACTGCAGTAAATTCATTTTCAAATTACTGAAAAGCTTATGTAAAGTACTGTACACGTCAATTCCTATTACAGAATTCATTGCATTGCACGTGCTTCTTTTTTCATTTCTTTGGACAAACAAACACTTTGAATTCGAATTCTCTTTGAAAAACACCTGGGAAGAACAGACTTGTGTTTGAACTGAATCTTATGAAATTGATTTTGTGCTACGTAATAGGATATAATAGATTGACGAAATAGTTTTGTGAGGAAATGAATACTTTAAAATAAATATTTTTTCTGTTTATTACCCTACTTGAAAATCAACATCGCCTTTGACAGAAAATGCCGTTAATTTAAGGGCGCCCACGAGCCATTTGTGTAAGTTGCGGGGCGCCTTTTTGGTCTGCCCCAAATTTTTGAATTAGCAATGCGCGCCCTTCGCATTAAAAATTTTCAAACGGCGCCCTCGAGATCTCGTCAAAATAAACCCAAAATAGGCAACGGTCTGCAGACTGGCTGGAGCTGCTGAAAAGGTAGCTAGCTAGGTAGAAATAGAGAGTATATATAGACAGAAAACATACCACCAGTCTGAATAATATCTAAATCATAAAATGGATAATCATATCACAATCAGGCAAAAATCTGAGGATAATAATACAAATATACTGAAAAGTTGCTTCTCCTGGTAAGTACACAAAAGGCCATAAAACTACTGAGGCAAAGGCAAGGGAAAGTAAAACAGGAGAGCCAAAAAGGCGTGCATAAAGAACTTGTCAGATTCAAATCCTACAGTGCACAAGATGTCTAAAAAAGATGAAAATCACAAAAAGTACATAAAAAACAACAACAACAAAATATAGCAACATATAGAAAAAATGAACTTACTAGTAAAATGTTAGGCAATATTCCTAGTCTGATTCAGCAACAATAAAAACTTTAGAAATTATTTCTTAACCCTCTAAAGACAGGCAAAAATGCCCCCCCCCCCCTGAGAAAAACCTTTTAATTACTCT
>JANSTP010004462.1:0-25095 GCA_025330745.1 Cladonema radiatum
CCTCTAAAAGGAGCATTTATTTTGAAAAATAAGTATGTACTAAGAGGGGCGTTTCTTTGAAAACTTAAAATAAAACAAAAAAATTCAATATACGCGCCCTTCGAATCAACACCCCTTCAAAAAATCAAAAAAATTAATAATCACCTCGGGCGTCTATTCGAAGCATTACGATAGTTAATAATCTTAGGAAAATTACCTCATAAACTTTTATTCTCAGCTAGGTTTCTAACCTAGACCTTCAAATTTCATTTGACGCCCTGCCAATTGAGCTACTGAGATTGAGATCTTAAAAGTAAAATTTTTAAAAAGCATTTAAAAATAATTCTTAGACTCAACTATTCCCATATCTATAAATTACTTCTATGTGAAGGATGTTAATTTCAAAAAGTAATCTCAATGTTGTTTGCAGACGAAAATATGCTTATATGAGTTTTGAGAAATCTTTAAAACATGGTTGGGAAACACAGATAAATAAACTTTTACAACTCCTCGTATAGCTGGAGCTTTATTCTTGGAATAGAGTCAGAACCTCGTTTTCTTGCATAGAAAATTCTAAGAAGTTACTCAAGTATTACGTCACGCTTTCGTTTTCTGAGAAATGCGGCCTGGATCTAGAGATTTTAAGACAGCAACAAAATTAACTTTGAGGTGGTGGAGAAGGTGATATGTGGTTGTAATTCCGGACAACTTTGAACTCCTCTTTTCTCACTTAGAATGTAAGTTCAGCCACTAGCAATATGTTTTCTTTTCTGTTATCAGTATTGACTAAGTTTTGAATTAGTTATAACTTTTTTTTGTAGTTCAGAATCCCTTTAAAGGTATTTTGTTCAATAAGCACCCCTGCCTGAATAGCCGCCCCCTCTAGAGCTTAAAGCAGGAGGTTATTTCGTCATACGGTAATTGGGAGGGGGACTTAATTATTGAAACTAGCGAAAAATCATGTACGTATATTAGGAGCACTATTATTAAAGGGATTCTGAGGTGAAATTATAAGTTGGGTTCATATGAAAGAGGAGAAAAAATGAAGAACACCGTTTTTATTTCATCTCAATCCGACTTTTGGTTCTGGAGATATTTGACTTATGGAATTTCCCTAAATAGTTGAAGAATTTGTGATGTCATCTAGTGTATAGAAAAATTGCCCCAATCTTGAATGTTGAGTATCTCAGGTTGTAATATAATTTCATGCATGAAAATATATACACAATTTGTACACATTAAAGAAAATTCAATTACAAAAAAATTTTCCAAAAATGATGTTTTCTTCACTAGTCCCAGACCCTTTTTCGTCTTAGGGTCAGGGTCAATATCTATCCAATAAAGCTTTTTTTCAATAAATGATTTTTTTTTTTGAGTTTAGAATCTTTCAAAGAACTATAAAACTAAAATATAATTTTAAAATATATTTTCCAAAGCTCTTAATTGACGACAGCATGATTTTCAAAAGGGGCCTGGGACTAGTGACTCAAAGCTTATTTATCCAAAAAATTCATTGCAGAAGAGGTGTAATACACATCTACTATCTATATGAGTTTTTAATTCGATAGCACTATTATAACCTGACACATTTAAAACTTAAGATTGGGGCAATTTCTCTATATACTAGTTGACATCACAAATTCTTCACCATTTTAGGGAAATTTCCTAAGTGACAAATCTTTAAGATCAAATATCTCGGGAACAAAAAGTCGGATTGAGATGAAATAAAAACTGGCGTTCATAACTTTTTCTCCTCTTTTATATGAACCCAACTTATATTTTCACCTCGGAATCCCTTTAATGTAATCAAAAACCAGAAATATTCATTCTGCAAAGCAGGTCTTCCAATATTTTTCTCATCAAGTATACAGATATTCATTCTAAACATACATATAAAAATACATTTTTTTTGTCATAATAGGAAGATTTAGTAAATGCCCCTGCTCAGATATCCGCTCCTGTCAAATACGCACCCCCTCAATAACCTATAATTTTAAATGAGTGCCCTGTGCACTACTTTCATCATTTTTAGTTGTATGTTGTTTTGTTGTTGTTTTGTATTTTACTTTATGCTTATATTCAGAGAATTTATTCCTTTATTCATATTTTCATTATTCATGTTAATGGTACTGTTATTTGTCATGTTGCTCACTTGATATTTTATTATTAGTAGACTATTTAATATGTGTATTTGATACAGTAATATCATCAAATTTGTATAGAGCTTTGCAAGAATCTTTCTTGCTTTGATGCAGATTATCTTATCAAATAATACTGTCGTTATTTTTAATGATTTCACCAGGGGTTGGTGAATGTTCAAAATTGCTTACGAGCTAAGTTCGCAAACGATGCACTTTGTAAAGCATACCTCCCTGTAGGGCAAAAACAATAGCTCCAATGACATTAACTACAGTTGTTGGGCAACGCCATTCTTTATGAGCATTTGTCTTATTAAAATAAATTTCACAACTGATCTCAAATGTGTGTCATGTTTGCCGTGTTTGTTTTTGATGTATGAGTTTTTGTGATAGTATTATTGATACAAATACATATCTAGTTGCATGTAAAATAACTTAGTGCTTGTAAACTATTTCATTTTCAGGAAAATCTGCCAGAGGTTGATCAACTTAATGTCAGGTTTTTTAGTGATGATTTGCTTAACAGAAATGCCATATTTTCCTTTACTGTTTTATAAATATAAAGTAATCTTTCTCTCTGATACGAGCAGTTAACCTAACAGAGGATTATACATTTACTTTATGCCCATCACTGAATTTGAATATTTTGTTGCTTTTTTTCCCCTGAAGTTTTTTTTAATATTACTCATAAACTAAAAAAGATTTTGCCATGAAACTTTGTGAATTTTAGGGAACATTATGAAAAAAAGAAGTTATGACCATGCCCACTTTTGCTATGGCTGCGCCCAACTTATGGTCTGGCAAAATCTCAATTTTGGGCTCAAAACTACTGTAACTCTGAATAATCAAAGTATTTATTTGTAGTAGAAAAATGAAGAAAACCTCGCATAAAAAATAAACCTCTCATTTGGTTCACTTTTAATGGCACTCCAAAGTTGAAAACTTGAAAATCGCTTATTTTAGTCAGAAATTGGCAAAAATGATGATGTTGTCAGATAAATATGGTACCAAAGTTCATCTATTAATGCAGGGTTCCCATAAGTCCTAATTTTCCTAATTTTCCTAAAATTTCATAATTTTGCAAAAAAATCCTAATTTATCCTAAAAATTGTATACATTGTCCTAAATTTCCTAAATTTTCACAATATTTTCAATGAATTATTGCAAAATCACTTTTTTATGTTAAAAATTTGACAGATAAAATATCTATTTTATTTGCTGTGTTACATTAGTATATAGAATTATTTTATTAATCTTTATTAATTAATCTAGTTTTCCCCTTTTCTTGTTGTATTGAATTCTAGATCTCTTATTTTTCTTTCCTCTTGTCTTTTATTTTCTGTTTTTGTTCTTACCAGGATAGCATGTCATAATTCTATCAAAAAGGCTTTTCAGTATGTCATTTATTTTGATTAACCTAAATTTTCTACTGAAGAAAGAAAGATAGCATATCGAGACCACTGTCAGCATTGTGTTTCGTCATCAAACACCTCTGCAGTTTTGCAAAACATTAACTTAGTTTTAGAGGTGTTTGATAGGTTTGCAGTTGAAGTTAATGACATGTTTATAAGAGTGTTTTTTGTTAGTATTAGTTGATATATCATTAGATGTAGCTAATTTTAGGCTTCTGTGTTAACATGTCATAATCTCATCAACAGGTTTTATATTTAAAGTTTTTAGTTTCTTCCACTTAAGCACAATTTGACCTGTAATCTTAATCATATCTATACTGAAATGGGAAAATATTGTCACAAGCTGTTTTGTTTAAAATCTTGAACTTTTACTATAATCATGCATTTTCATAAAACTAATTCCTTCAGTACACTGGAAAGAGAAAGTTAGAATACTGAAATCATTGTCAGTATTGTATTGTGTTAATCAAAATAAATTTCATTCATAAGCACTCAGAGATATTTTTTCAGAGGTTTTTAGCAATGGTGTTTGCAAGAAAAGATCAACAAAAGTGCAAGTATTCTGCTTTCGGGTTTAATGCAATTTTTTTCTATCATTATTTTAACATACAAGCTTTAAAATCTTATTCTTCTGTCACGAAAAATAATATTTATTTTCGATTTCCATGCAAAAAAGTGAAGTTTGTGAAAAACTCAGTATTTTTTCATTGCCTTCAGGATTCAGTTTGAAAAGTCAATTAGAACTAAGTTCTTGGAGCCCTTTACAGGCCTTACAAAATCTCTGGAAGAATCCCTGGCATGTATTTAGTTTAAGAGGTGTTTAGTACCAAATTTACACTAGAAGTATGTTACTGTTTTAACTTGTCATGGACATTGTTCTTAACTTTGGAAAATTATTTCTGGAAATTATTTGTAAAAACTATAGTACATCTAAATTTTAAACCCTAGAGAACAGAAAGTAAGGCTGTACTTAAAACAATTATAGTGTTTTTAAGGTCACAGTTTTATTAACCAGTCTTATGTTGCCATATTGTTGTCATCAAAACAGTTTGTACTTCAGATTAGGTATTTTCAAAATTATTAAAGGAATTCGGAGACGGAAATATAATTAGGGTTCATAGTAAAGAGGATAAAAAATTATGAACATCGCTTTTTATTTCATCTCAATCCGACTTTTCATTCTCGAGATATTTGAGTTTAAAGATTTGTCACTAAGGGAATTTCCCTAAAATGTTGAAGAATTTGTGATGTCATCAAGTGTATGGAAAATATTCCCAGATCTTAAATGTCAAATATCTCAGGTTATAATACAATTTCATGAATGACAATATACACAGAAGTAGTACACATTAAGGAAAATTCAATTGCAAAAGAATTGTTTCAGAATAATATTTACTTCACTAGATCCAGGGTCTTTTTCACTTTAGGGTCAGGCTCAATATCTACCCAACACAGTTTTTTTTCAACATCGTTCAAAGAACTTTAAAAATAAGACAAAAATTTAAGAAATATTTTCAAAAGCTTGAAATTGAGGACAGTAAGATTTTCAAAGGGAGCCTGGGACTAGTGACCCAAAGCTCATTCCACAAAAATCTTATTGCAATTAGGGTAATTTTTCTATACACTAGATGTTATCACAAATTCTTCAACATTTTAGGCAAATTCTCTAAGTGTCGAATCTTTAAACCCAGTGTTTCGAGAACGAGCAGTCAAATTGAGATGTAATAAAAAGCGGTGCTCATCATTTTTTCTCCTCTTTCATATGAACCCAACTTATATTTTCACCTCGGAATCCCTTTAACATAGGGCTCAATAATATTAACTCAATAATTTTTATGGATATTATTCCGGGGTTGTATTTTTCGGGGTATTAACTCAATTAATTGTTAAGGGGTTGTATTTTCTTTTTTCTTGATTTTTGCTGCTGAAAAACACATTTTCTGCTGACTTTTATAATCAAGATTTTAGTTCATTACAGAACCTCCATCTATTTTTTTTTAACAAAGTGCTCTTTTTTAAAGTGCTTTTCATGTTTTTGAATGTTGAGTTTTTTACTCGTGTTTGGTTGTTGCTTTTCACTTAACCCTTTTCCTTCAATAATTTCAAATGCTAATACGGTGTCTTGAATATTGATATTGAATAATGTCATTCCATGACTTAGGTTTTTAAATTCTAATATATAATCATTTAATGACATATTGGTTAACGTTTTTAAATACTGTATAAATTGAGTAAGCATTTTCAGCAAGTTCATCTTGAAATGTGCTATAAAGTTTTTCTAGCAATATTTACAATATTTGCAGTCATTGATGTTTTTCTAGTATAAGCACTATTACATCTTGTTCTTTTAAAACATACCTAATATACCACCATTGAATATGATTGAAACTTCCCACATCTGAGTAGGATTTCTCTAAAATTTTCTTTGTTAAATTATTTGCAAATATTAGCAGAGCTACTCTTTTAATTGCCATAGTTAATGGTTAGAAGATAATTGCTAAAACAACTCAAATATCAAGTGTATCAGTATTTTTCTAAGATCCAACAACTCAACAAAATCAATCAATCTTTATTTAATTATCTAAAGAGAGGTTATAATGTTAACAAAAATGAACTCTCTTATTTGTTGAAAGAAAGTTTTATCAGGTAGATATTTCGTCTCACTCCCAAAGAAGAAGTCTGGAACTAGTGCAGTAAAATTTATTTTTGAAATATTTTATATCAGTTGAATTTTCATAAAAGCACTACCACTATGAAGATTTTTCATCCATGATAATGTATTTTAACGTGAGGTTTTCAAGTTCTATTTTTATAACATCAAAAATTCTAATACAGACTAGGAAAATTCCCTAAGTCAGAAATCATTAACCATAAATGATTTTAGAAACATAAATCCGTTTGAGATGTAATAAAAAGTGGAATTCATAATTGTTTATCCTCTTTCATATGAAATGGGCTTGTATTTTCACCTCAGAACTCCTTTTGATTACTTTTTCTTTTTATTTTTGATTCATTTAAATTTTTTAGCACACGGATTTAACAAAGACAATCTTACCTATATGGGCCATCCATTTTACTGGAAAGATACTAATACACTTGATCAAACCCAAAAAAATAAGCAAATCGCTGTTCCAGTTGGTTCTGCAGAATATCAGTTTGTTGATTATCAAGAACTAGCAGAATGGGCACAGACACAAAAGCGATATATTGATACATATAATATGTTGAAAGATTTGAAGATTATCAACTTCGTTGAATCGATTGATAATTCCTGTCCAATATTAAACACCCTGAATAAACATCTTGAAAATGTAGATGACTGTGGATTTGCTGCTAAGGGATACCATTTCATTAAACATGTTTCTTTGTTCAAGAGTGGTTTGTTTCCCCGAAATGTTTTCGATGAGCATTATTTCTGTATATTTCCTGCTGATAGTATAGTGTTATATATCACTAAAGATACTTCAGGATTCTCAAATGCTTTACAACAATCAACACGAAATATCGAGGCAGCAAATTTATTACATAAAGAATTACAAGCGTGCAGTTATACACAAATTAATGTGATTACATACTCAAGCAGCCAATCCACAGAATATTGCAAAACGTGTTTCAACAATCAGTTTTATGTTGATGAAAATGTCTTTGCCAACTATGATAAGTTTTTATTGTGGTATAATGAAGTTAAGAAAAAAATTCAAAAAATTTCTACTGGAGTTGAAGACAATATTTTTGAAAATATGAAAAGAGATATGATAACATATGAAGCTTTAGAACGTTGTTCACTACCATCATTTTTAAGTTGTTCAGACGATCAAATGGATGAGCTTAAAAAACTTGTTCTTTTGACTCCAACTCAATATCAAATATTGCATTCAAATGAAAAACACATTTTATTAAGAGGATCTTATGGTTCTGGAAAAAGTTTGGTGTTACTGAAAAAATTTGAACACATTATTAATAAGATTGATGCAATGGATATAGTTTATTTGCTCTGCAATGATCCTTATTCGAAATACCACTTATTTATGGAACAATATAAAGAAAAACTGCCCTCTCAAAATTTGGTTGTTGGTAGCACTGACAGTCTTTTACAACTTCATCGTGAAGTTGTTCCAAAGTTGTCTCTTATTTTGAATCATATTCATAATGTTTGGAAAGAAAACACTGTTCATGTTTTCATAGATGAGTTTAATGGATCCTATATAACCAAGGATGAAATATCACAGCTTGAAAGCTCATTAGAGCATTTCAACAATTCTTATATTGTAATTAGTTTACAGTCATTGGAAGAACATGTAATACAGAACAAAACATCCAGAGAATTAGATATTGGTTATCAATATGAATTATTGAAAGACAAAACTCGTTTTTCCTTCTTTGATCTTGAATTTTCTTTAAGATGTTCTATTGAAATTTCTGAATTCATAAAATCCAATTCAGAAATATTTGAATCAACAACAGTGTCAGTGAACCATGTTGGAAATTTTAGATTGTTTGGCGCAATAGTAGATAAGGAATATGGTCGGGAAGCAGAATCAGATGAAAAGAAAAAGATCAAATTAAAATATGCTTACAATCAAAGTAATGTTATTGGGCATAATGTCAGTGTTTCCCCTGTAAAAGTTTATTGTTTTCATCCTCAAAAATTGGATCCTGACATTGAAAGCATATTAAAAGTTTTTGCACTAAGTTTGTCATTTGTACTTGACGATGTATCAGTAACAAATAGATATGTGATATGCTATTTTGAGAATAACCATGGAACCGTTGCTGGCAGTTATTTGAAAGAATTCCATCAAAAGAAATGGACAGAGAATATAAAAGATTTTGTAAGAGCTGATTCAACTTACGAAATATTGATAACAAACTATTCAAGTGTTCGCGGATATGAGTTTTCCAATTTCGTTGTTTTATTACCTGATGGAAAAAAATATTTAAAATATCGCAACATTGAAGGTTTTTCAAGAGCTACTTCAAATCTCTATGTGGTAGTAAGTCATCCACAAACTGAAAAATCTAGGTTTTTTAAAAAACATGTTTTGAAGAAACAAAAAGATGACTTTATAGATTTCAAAACCATGCAGAATTGGAGAGGAATGAAATGTGTTGAATTTTTCGACTGTATATATGATGAAAAAAATAATATGCTTCAATTGTGGCAAGGAGAATCAATATTTAAGACCAGAGGAAATGTGGAGGCAAGTGCTAGAAGTTTAACTTTTTTGTAAGTTTGCATATGTTTTCCAAATTATCCATATTTTCCAATTATTCTATCATGGAAAATGTTTCATGCTTTAGGTTTGCACTATTTAATTGAATACATTGTATTGTATATATTGCATACATGAGGCTCTCTACTCTGAGTTTTTCACCCAATAAAACCAATGATACAAGAAATTTTCAAAAAGAAGTGAAAATTGACCCCATATCCCATATTACCAAATTGCCTGAAAATATTGGCTTCTGTTACAATACTGGGCTCAAAATATTCACTTTGTGTATATCTTTACCGCTTTCTGTAGTTATGTTAGCTAATTTCTCTTATTGAATTATCTCCTTTTAAATGTCACTACTTTAATTTTGTTAATCAATATGTTACCCAAAAGACATCTCCAGCAAAACCAGTGCTTGTTTTTCTTACACCTTGATGAACAAAAAACGTTGTATAAGCCATCAATATTTCAGAAAGGTGTCATTAATTATAGAATTTTGATGAATTATTGATCATTTTTATAAGACCTGTATGAGGCAGCCCCGCATTAAAACTTTTTTACCATTGCTGTACTTGAACAAGATTTCCATTTCTTTCATTTTTATTAAAAATGAAATGGCAATCATACAAAATAGGACATAATAATAATAAAAAATTGTGGATACAAATACGCTTTTGGTAATTAAAATTAGAACTTGTCCTTTGCCATTTGCTTGTGTAAACCATTCTTGATTTAAAGGTTTACAGTGAGTTATGGGTGATAAGTATCCTCAATCTGTTTGCGTTATAATTTAATGATATTCTTTCAGCCAAAAAATTGCATATATTCTATCAACCATATTCTGCAATGTTTTATGGTAAATGAACTTGCCATTGTTTCTGAAATATTATCATTGCTTTGTTGTAGCAATAGAGGGGTACCAACACAGGTGAAGGAAATAAATGAAGATCAAGAGCACTTTAGTTCTGATGGTATGTATATGATTCGTTTTGTTTACCGCCAAAGTAAAAAAACATGTAACCTTTGGAAATGGTTATTTAATGATGGAATAAGTCTATACCATTATTGGCCACTTTTTACTTTATTCAGAACAACAACTCTCTCAGCTGAACATGAACCATCTACTGAAAATAATAGTCAGGAAACTAAATCAGAGATTTCAGTTGAACTTTGTTTTTTGGTATGCATGGAATTTTTTGCATTATCTGCAAGATCTTAATAGAAGATTTCAAAAGAGTGCCACCTGTCACCTTTCGTCAACTTGACAGAAAGTTTTCAACTCAAATTCAAGATGGCACCATTGGTATTGAAAGAGAAAATAAATATTGGTGAGCCCTTTTAACCAACTCACAAACCAAATACTTTTTGCCATAAAAATTTGTAGGATGGAAATTTAGTTCTTTATAGATAAATTGAAAAAACATTGTTTGACATAGAGATCCAAAATTTGATGACATTATTGATCAAATTTTTCTTCAGTTGAACTCAAAACTTTGTTAATTTTTTGGTAATTTTTCAAAATAAGCTTGCTTAAGGACCACTAGAGTCAGACTTAATTCTCATATTTTTAAACTAAAAGTATAATTTGTATAAAAAAAATTGTCAAAATAATATTGACCACACCCATAATGATGTCAGTTTTTAAATGATTAAATTTTGCCTCGAAGAAACAAGAAATTACGGATTTCGTCAAAATATAATTTTTTATCAGCTTTATTAATAGTTTTGTGGTTCAGTCTTGCCAAAGATATTTCACCATTTCAGGTAGGTGCGTGGGTGTGAGTGCGCCACTTTTTTGTGGGCTGCGATTATTTTTGTTCGGCTAAAAACTACTTGTATTCTTCACACTGTCAGCCTTAAATGATACCTGCATGTCACTCCTACTCAATTGAACATGAGCGGAGTCACTCCAGTGCTTATGAGAACATTCTTTATATATTGCATTGTAAAAAGCTCATCTCCATTTAATATATGTACTGATGCCCTTAGACAACAATGAGGCTTTCCAACCTACACTGGGTTCTGTTTCACTGCCAGACTAGCACAGTTCGTAATATGAATGGTTATGATTGTAAAGCTTGCTGCAGGAACATAGGCATGGCCACTTCAGTACTGGAGCATATTGCAATAATGCATGTTAGTTTAACTAAATTAACAACATTCTTTTAAATATATTATTCTTTTACAGCATTTTTTTTTTCAATGGAATAACTTCTTAGATTTTGAAAATGATAATTTATTGAATATACTTTTATTGAATAGTTTCATAAAAAGAAATTTTCTAAGAAACAGGTCTTAAAACAGATTATAGTTTAATAATATAAAAACAAAAGTTAAGAGATTACATTAAACATTTTCTTTGATCAATAACAAGAAAATATGAAAACGACGTAATCATAAAGAGTTTTTTGATACTCATTCTTATTTATCAAATATACCTTTTTCGAGGACATTATTTTTTCTTAATTTCAAGGTGACTTAATCTTATAAAATCTACAAACTGGCGTGCTTATGTAAGCATACCACATCAAGAGTGGTGCCTCTTATTGACAAGACTGTGGTTTTCTTTTTTCTGGAATTTATCATTTTCTAGCAAAAAAATAAAAAATAAAAACAATCAGCACTCATTTGCTACATTTTTCCATGACACTATCAATATAATAGTTGATTTACCTCACCCCTGGTTTTACAGTATTCATATATGTATTAAGAAGAAAAAAAATTGTCAGTTTAACTTACAAAAGGACTAAATTACTTGAAAAAGAAGAATAATTTTTTTCCAAAGTAAGGATATATCTTAGTCTTTGTCTTAAAGTTATCGAAAATTGCTTCAATTTATGAAAAATCATACCAGTTGCTAGGGAAAATGATGTTACTAGGAGAACTGGACTTGGTCACATAAAAATAACTGCATCATAACATGCCTTTGTGAATGTTTTGAGAAGTCAGATAGTTTCATTCAAAAAACTTTTGTGTAATTCTGAATCAGCCCCCCCCCCCCTAGACTGAATAGGGTTAAAGCTTAAAGTTTCCATAGTAACTGATATTTTTTATGATATTTTTCATTCAAGGAAACAAAACGAAAGTTTTCAATATTTTTACTTACTTCTTGTCTTTTTGCTTTTCAAAATTTGTATGCCCTTTCACTTCATTTCATTTCATTTCAGTTTCTCAAAGTTTTCCTCTATTTTTTATCTTTCCTCTTATATTATTTTTAATCACTTTAACACAAGTGATCATTGAGCTGTTGTTGGTTTTTTGGAAAATGCTTAAAAACTTTAGAATAGTACTCAGAATTTCAAAGGGAGTTTGAACTTGTGTAATCATAACGTGAATCAGAAGTAACTTTGACATAAAAAGTAATTTGATTTGTTTCTTTTGGACAAAATTGTCGGATAAATATCGTCTTCTTTTGCTATGAAGCTGTGCTCTGCGGAAGATAGAAACTGCATCAATTTTGTTAAACTAATTAATACATTATGACAAAGAAAGTAAGTAAATTTTTCCAAATTATTGAGCTTTATCTGTAATGCGATTTGAAGAAAAAAATTAAAAACATAATATAATATATTAACGCTTCAATTATAATCTGTATATTAAACTGCTTAGGATGTACATCATAATTAAATGTTGCGCACATGTCAATAATTTATCTTTTCGAGACAGAGCAATACTTATGAAAATTTCAAGATGGAGGACACTGCTGAAAAGAAAAGCGTAAATTGTGACTTTCTTAAGAAATCATTATAAATACTGATTGAACTGTATGTTCTACTTTCATTTTGAGAGGATTCAAATAGTTTTTATTTGAGATTCACGCTACCTTTAGAAACCAATTCAATGCAACTTAGTTGAGTTCAATGAAACAGAACAACCTAATTTAATTTCTTAGAGAATATAAGGAGATAAATACAACAAGTTACTAAGGCAGTAGAGTTATCTTAGCATTGGTAGGATCATCTTAACAACAGAGCATCTTAGGGTCATCTATTTGTTGTATCATCCTATAGTAAAAAAGTTTTTATTGTGGAGATTGCTCTTTCTTGAAGAATGTCATCAAAAATCACAACATTTGTTCACTGCTTCTTAAAGAAAACAGTTTTGAGAAAATAAATACCACCTTCATCTGTTTTTAAAAATTGAATGTCAGAGTTAAGAGTAGGTTGTGTGGGTTGGCTTCATACTGCCAGTTGTTATGTGCTTTGATGCTCATGAAATTCAAGAATAACAGTTCAAGAATAACAGTACTCACAGTACTTAATTACAATGAGACACAGTTAACAAATTTATATTTTAATGGGAAAAATACATCATTTTTTGGCATATTTCCAATCCAAGTTTTGAACAAAGCGCCTTGCCAAAAGCTTTCCTGAGAATGGACTGTCTATAATCAAACTTCCAGTTTCAGATAGCATTGCCTCGGCAAAAAGCAACCTAAAATTGCTGAGGTAACAGAAAAAAATGCAATCTACCCCAGCAATTACATCGGCATTTGCCGAGTGCCGAGGCAACTTTCGAAGGCAGTATAATCCAGAGACTGTTTTAAGCAATATTTCTGGAAAGGTTTGTTTCTGATTGCCCAGATATTTTGCACCTGCTTTTTTGTCAAAATATTTGTATGAAATATTCATCTCAATTCTCAAATTTCCCAAGCATTCTGCTGTGGAAATATTAATCAAAAAGCAGAAATTTGTATTAATAATGCTTATGATATGAGTTTAAGAGCCCTGTGTGTTAAGCGCTTTGATGAAACCAACAAATGCTTTCAAAGTAATTTTCAATTTGTTTATTAGTATTTTGGGCTGGCTATAATTGATTAGCTGTTCTGCTAATAGAGTGTTCATGTTCAGCCCTGTGACTTGAATAGATGGTATCCTCCCAGTACTGTATGTAGCAGTATTAATAGAATAGGGCCCTGATTAAAATATATACTAAGCTTGGTAATAAATACTATGCTAAGTGATGCTATGGGGAAGATTGATGATAACCCCAGCTGACTCCATCAGAATGATAGTGATGTCAGTCCTGTTTTTGCAGATAGAAGAAAGCAAATCGATAGGCTTATAAAGTCTTCAAAAAACCCTTATTACAAACAGCATCAACCGGAGATTAATTTATGGATAAAATACTATAATAGCAAAGCTACAAGCAGTAGAATTGATGCAGTTGGTTTGACAGCACCATAAGAAACATAAAAATAATTCATTTGTGCTTTTTTATTGTACAGGATGGACGAGAAAAAAAGGTGACGTTTTTTCAAGTTGCATTGAAAGCTCAGGCTTTTATATTTACTTTAGTTTTTGTGCCAAATAAAAAGTGTAGGAAGCTTTCTTTCGATTGATATATACTTTGAAGGGAATAACTTCTCTAGTCTAAAAGAATCTGAAAAAAATTAGATTTGCTTTTTCAAAGAATAATTTTTATGCCAGATTTTACTCAAAATTCAAATTCACAGTCTTTTTGAGGATTGCCTTGTCTTTTTTGTTGTCTTTTGCTCACTTGGAATAGAAAAGACACTTTTCAGTTGTGTTTTCTGTATTTTTGTCAAAAAATATCTAGTGAGTGAAGGTGCATTCAGGTGAAATTGGTCTATGGAAAACAAATTAGACAATCTTTTAACATTTTTGACATCTCTTTAGTTTTATATTTGATTCCTTTGACTTTGATGTAAATTTTCTGAAGTTATACATCTTGTTTTTGTGTTTTTTAGTGTTTTTTTTTCGAGGTTGATAAGATAAAACTTGGTTATCTTTAGTGAAAACCTTTTTGAAAAAACTTAAATATTTAGCATTTGGCTCCAGTTTGAATGTCTCCTTTTTTTGCACACCCTGTATGATAAAAATTAGTTGCACCTGCTCTACTGCTCAATTGACTCATTGTTCTACGCACTTTACAACAGAATTATATAAATGGTCTATTTTAAGAGATGTAACTCAAGATATAGATGGACTTTTTCAATATATGTAACTGTATATGTTAAGTGCTAGAAGTTTTGTCATCTGTTAAATACTGCTCAAGGTGCAGTATGCAATATCTTATTATCCTATTCTTTGTGATAACTGGAAGATTTTAGATTCAAGTTTGTTAATCTATTTAATGCTATTGCTATTTGCTTCTGACCTGGTAATATTTTTAACTATAATTTTCAAATTTATTTTATTTACACAATTTGAATCTAAAATCCATAATGAAAATTGTTGAAAATTTTGAATGTAAAGATTAGCCTCACTTGTTCTAAAAAACAAAATATCATTGGTTTTGGGGCATTAAACAGCTGATTTTAGCTATATACAGTGAAACCTGTCTATAAAAGCCACTTAAGGGAGACAAAAAATTCGCCTTTATTATTAGGTAGCCTTTATAAACAGGTTTCACTGTCTATAGCTGAAAACTGCATTTAGGGAACAATCTGGGTTTCTACTTTATTTATATACTTATTATCTAATTTATTTGTTTGTTTGTTTGTTTACTTTCTTTTCTTCCTTTTACTTGTAAATTACTTAGGCTTGAGTCTGACCACCTATTAGTTAGTACATAAGGTTTTATCTGCTGCAGGTTTTATATGCTGTAGGATATAGAATCCTGCTAATAGAAAATCCTAAATAGGTTTCTGATAGTGTCTGTTTATGGAAATCATTAAACTTCATACTTTATTGATTTTGATATTTTTTACTTTGATGACCAATGTTCCTTTTTGTATGTTTATTCTATGTGCAATGTATTATGTCTTTTATGTGTGAATTTGACTTGCCAAGGATTTTGTCTAAGTATAAAAGGTTATTGTAATCTTTGTTAGGTTTTTGCCCTGTGTTCATAGTCAACTTCTTTTCACCTTCTTAAAAAAAATATAGTGCTTACTTAATTACTTATTTAAGGCAGGTTTTTGTTATAGAGAATTGGCCAATAAGAAACGTTTTACAGTAGTTGAAATATGCTCCAAATGAAAAGTCAGCAAAATGCATCCTTACATTACCCAGACTTACACCATATTGTGGAAATAGGAGGTTCTCTAGGAGGTTCTAATTATTCTTTTCTACATCTTTCATAATAAGTCTTAACTTGAGAAAAGACTTGTAGTTAATGTACTTACATTTGATATATAAGCGACTGATAATTGATGTTTCTTATATTTTTCTCTATGACATTTACTACTGTTTTGAATTGTTCCTCTTTTTCATGTTGCCTTTTAATATATTCAGCCAGAGATAAAAACCTAAATTTCCCTTACAAATGATTTAGATTTGGAGAGTGGCGTCAAATATATCATGGAGACAGATAATGTGAATTTATTCAATGAATTTGTGAAAGCTAATGACAAGGATGTTAATACATTTTGTGATAGCTATGGTAATAATTTCCTCCATATTGCCATAAAACATGAGGCAACAGAGATAGCTTGCTGGATGTTAGAAAATGCCATTATCAATGTCGACTCGTTAAATAATGGCTATAAATCTCCAATTCATTTAGCCATCCAACACCAAAAAGTTGATAGTGTCAAGATGTTGGTAGAAACTGCAGATGTTAATTTAAAGAATATTGTAAATGATACACCTCTCCATATGGCTATTCAAATAGGCAACTTAGACATTTCTGAAATTCTAGTAGTAAATGGAGCTGATGTTAATTCAATAAATGATGCGAAAAACACTCCCCTTGATGAAGCAGTTTCCCGTGGTCATGTCGATATTGTAAAACTGTTGATAAGTAATATGTCAGATTTTGATGGGAAAAGTAATCACATCATTCAAGCTTTCCTTAGAGCCGTTAAAGGAGGACAAGTTGACATTGTTGAAATCTTGTTAGATAACGGAGTTGAGGTCAACACAAGAGATAAAGACAACAAAATACCTCTGCATATTGCTATGATCAACACTGATATAGGAGCTTCTTTTAAGGATGCATATAGAAGCCATTATGAAATAGTAAAATTGTTACTAAAGCATGGTGCTGATGTTAATAAAGAGGTAGGAGCTAATGTAACGCCTCTCCAATGGGCTATGCAAAGACAGTACACTGATATCGTGGAATTGATAACAAACAAAAAAAAATTGATTTCAATAAGTTTGAATAGTTCAATCTGAAATTGTAGTGGTGTAAGGTGAAGGTAAATATTTGAAAGGTGGTGTATATACTTTTTAAAATTAATATTGGTATAGTTGTTTTTAAGTTAAGGACGTTTTAGCATGGTTTGTTTATATCAATCTGTGTGAATGTTTTGATAATTATTTGTCTACATTTTGTACATTTTCAAGAGTAACAATGATGCCAGAAGTAAAAATGGAACTAAAGAAAAGCTTTTTCAAAAGATTAATTAAAGAAGCAAAATTTGATGAGTTGCTTAAAGAGAGAGTGTCATGCTCAAAACTGAAACATTTTTTTATAGATTAGGTTTTTGAAATAAAAATATTGAAAATTATAGGAACTTTTTATAGGAAATAGAATAAGAAACAAGAAAAAGATTATTTAATGAGCTCTTCATTTGAGATTAACTTTTTAGTTATGAAACTGTCTTAGCATTCAGAAAAATTTTAACATCTATAAAATCTAAAAACTTTAATAATGAAATATATCAAATTGCTTGTTTCAAAGAGTAAAAGTTAGTGACTCAATTTTTTTAATCTGTCAATTTTCTCATGGCCTACCATTAGCTAAAGTAGCCTTACATATTAAGTTCATTAAGATATTTACCATTGAGAAGGTAGTCTATCTTATTAACTAGTGGTATATTGCCAAGTGCTCTTGATGAGAGTGGAATTAAATCAGAAAACCTAAACTTTATAGTGTCATACACAATATTTGGTATTTTGAGGGAAAACAAAAATATTCATGAAAAGCTTAAAGGGGACCTGAGGTCATTAAGAGCATACATCTTTGTTACATCTTTGTATTTTATAGAGTAATGTTCAAGATATCATTATAGTTATTTTTTCAAATGTTTTAGGGTTAGGGGTTAGATGCTTGATTTAAATATGAAATTTAAACTAATTTCCAAACCTCAGTTCCCCTTTGAAAAAGACAAATTTATTCATTTTAAGATTTTATGATATTTAGTATATTCAAAATTAGAAAATAAAATTTAGATTGCATTTTCAAATTGTGAACATCTTCAAATAAAATACATCCTTATTTCCTAGGTATTCATTGATTATTTTAGATACAGAGGCATGGTGCAATCTGTTTTCAAATATTTTTATTCAAATCTTTGTAAGATCTGAATCTTAATAATAACAAATCTTAGTATAACTTTATGCTTTCGTTAATAATGTTATATAAAAGTTAGTTCTTAATTTTTTTGTATTCAAGCAATTGCAAGTTTTCCCATTCAAACCAGTGAATGGAAGGCATCCCAACCTTTGATTTCTATGACTATGATATTTATTGTTAGTTTGGTTAGCTTAACTTGTTTTGAGAGTGCCCTTTTCATTGACTTGCATATTTGTTTTTTATTACTTTTCTTTATTTTAATTAATTTATTCAAAGAAATGTGGTTTTGAATAGTGAAATATTTGTTCCATTTATGAATATTTGCATTATCTCTAAAATGACCTAAGGTTAAGTGGCAATCAAAAGATAACTTTATCATTATCAATGATGTGAAGCACATATCTGCAACTGTTTTCAGTTAGTTTTGTTTGAAAATACGAAGTTGAAATACTATCAACCGAATAAGAACATCTCAGAATACATATGTTCTGTTAACACTCTGTTAAAATCATGACTATGCTACAATAATTCACGATTTTCTCATTGGTAGGACGTTGTGAATAGTCTAACTTGTAAAGTTTTCAAACAATTATGGTGATTATGTATGGTTATATTAGCAATTATTTCTTTTTATATAATAACTTTGTTATATATATGAGTTGTATATAAATTTTATGTCTGTTATCTTTACTGTAATTTACTCGTACTGTTTTCCTTTATAAGAAATAAGAGGAAAAAAATCAAAAACTTGTTAACCTTGTACATTTGCCTTTCACCTTATTCCAACAACGTGCAATTTTTTTTGCTCTTTTGTTTAACAATATTGGCAGGGGACCTGATTTTAGAGAAATGTTATATCATGATTAAAGTTTTGCATCTCAAATAATGATGTATAATATACAGTTAATTTAAATAATCAGCTCTAAATAATCACATTCAATTAAGTGATGGTATGTTGGTAGTAATTAGTTAGTTTTCATTCTTTTCATTGAAAGATAATTAAATAGTGATGTTACTCCTATACATGTTTAGCATTTATGTATTGATAAATTAAAAGCTTGCTTTCTTCAATGCATAATATAGTTTTCCTTGGAATAATTTTATTGCAGATTGATTTAGAAGACAATCATATTATATTCCTATTATGAAAATATTCTCTTTTGTTTGTTTTGCTTGTGAAATGTAATTTTATTGTGAGGAAATCAGACAGCGTTAAAGCTTCTTAGTCTGTACTTAGTGAATCCATTTTGAGTTGAGAAAAAAAGGAAGTCAATATTTTTTACCGAAAGATGGGTTCATTGAGATACTATTAGGGGACAGAAGACAAAGCCCTTGCAACCCTTGATTTTATCACAGAAAAAATTATTAAGAATTACTGGAAAGTGAAATTAAAATTATGTCAGATGATTTTGTTATGCCATTTATACTAACTCAAGTTACTTGTTAATATTTTTGATGATCTTATTTTATTTTAATTATTTGTCTATTGATAGATATGAGGCTTTTTTAAGAATTTATTATATATTATTTGTCTTCTGAGACCTTGAATGAAATGCTTTTATTATTATTGCTGTATTTTTCATTTTTGTTTTATAATTGCGTATCATAAAATATTAAAGTTTTGAAAGGATATTTCAGATGTCAATTTTGATGCTGCCCTATTTATTTCATAAATATTGAATTGTATTAAAATCAGTATATACAAATCAATCAGAATGTTTGTGTATAGAGTTACTTTTGAGGTTGGAGATGAAGTTATGTAAAATCCTGTTGTCATTAATAAAAAATATTTTTAAAAGGAATTGGTTAAGTCATACCTGTCAATGCAAATATTTCCAGATTTGGTGGCTGTTAAAAGAAGAAGTAAAATTTCTATTTTATTTTAGAATTTTTCAAATTTAAATTTATTTAAAAAGTTTCGTCTGTGTAGATATCATTAAAATAGAAAAAATCTAATTTCTTAAGAAATTCTTTTACAAAGCATACATGTCACAAAATCTTCAGCTGTTTGATAAGATATCTGAATTATAAGCTAAAAATTTGTAAAATTTTGGATTTTTTAAACCCAGGGCTTATATCACCTGCATGCTTTTATCCAGAATGAAACCTATATTGGTGTCTTTTTGCCTGATTTACCACATTTGCAACAGCATTACCCCTTTTTTCTCAAATATCTTAGTTGTAAAATGACTTAATTCAGGGTAAGTTTTAATTCAGACAGATGATTTTGTATCAAATCAATACTTTTACAAGCATAAATGTTTTGCAATGTTATTTGCTTTTTTTTTCAAGTAAAATTAAATTTCTCGAGGATATCACTGATCAACCCAAAGTTTTCTTGTGTAGATATAGAATCTCAACTTGGTATTGATATGAATGATAAAAATAATTGTAAATGATTTATTACTATGATCTCAAAAATACACCAAGATTATAAAGTCTTCACATGTAAACACATGTAGACTTGTTTGTTTTAGTAGTTTGTCATGTGTCTTTGATTTTTGGAAAAAATAAATAAAACATACTTAAATCAATGTTATGTTATTATCGAGTAATGGGCATGCAGAAAAATATAAACTTTGAAAACCTGAGAAAGTTAAGCTCTGTTAACTTTTCTATGTAATCCTAAAAGTGTACTCTGTTTGAAAGGAAAATTAGTCATAAAACCTGTCATGTCAGAAGGCTGGGAAGGACTTAACGTAGATGTCAGGATTAAAAGACCTAAAACAGGGGCATCAGATAAAATAGATTTATCAAAAACCTTTAGAATTTTTTAGTTGATGAAGCTATTAAGTATTTTTTTGTTTTTGATTTTTCAATATTTTGTTGACCTAGATGTAAGTTTTTCCATATTTCTTAAGTATTTTGGCTTTTAGTTTATAGATAAGTATTATTAATGTACAATGTCTAACTTTGGTATTGGTTTAATGAATTAAAATGTTTTGTTGCTGATGGATTGGCTTCATGAAAATTACTTTGTTTTCAAAATCAAACTTCATGTTAAATGGTAAGGATTTGTCAATCTATAGAATTCCTGCTATGGTTTATATGTCATATTATTAAAAGGGGCTGTTTTAAGTGAAAAATATCCTTATAATAAAATTGATGAGTTAGGTATTTCATATCACGTGTTTGGAGGTATGTTATCTAATTAAAAGAAAAGGTGGAATTTATCTCTTTCCTATCAATTTTTAAGAACATTTTCTAAAGCTAATGTTTTCCTTAATTAAGATATGGTCAGAACGCAAATATCACTCCTTGTTCAGTAAATTGATTTTCTTTTTCTTTATCTTTTAATTTAGAAGTTACTAAAACCTGGAGATCAGATTTTTTGTAGAGCTATAATCTATGCACATTGTTTCATAAGCGCATTCACCACTTCAAGAGCTATTTAACACTATTTATTTTCATGAATAATTGACTTATCTACATAAATCAGCTTATTTATCCTAAGAATATGAAGCATTGCAATAACAATGGCCAATACCCCATACTCGGCGTAGTTAAGGAAATTTCCGAAAACTTAAGATTCGAGTCTTTATAATTCCTTGTTTACCATATTTACGGCTTTTGATCTGGTCCTGAAAATAATGTGTTTTTTAAGCAATTTTTTATGTCGACGCGTGGCGTAAGCCAGGCCTCTAAAAATTGGTTCATGTCAAAGTTGCTGGTGGAAAGTGTGATATCAGTCTTACAAAATCTTTTGGTTTTTGATTAAAAATAGTCTTGGAAAAAGGTAGGTTAAAGTATATTTTTACATTGTTGTATAATTTTAGTTTAATCTCGCCTTTGATTTCTAAGATAAATGAGGATTATTGTTTAGATAAGTATGACTGTATGAGGTTAGTAACTGCTAGTGTATGTTTCATGGTTTGAAAAAACTGATTAAATGCTGTTGCTCTCTATTCAAAATGACATCTGTAGCGAAATGTAGAGACTATTTTAGCTTTAATTTGGTTCGAGGAATATCAACAAGTATTTTCCAGAGAGGAAGAAGGGAGTGGAGACAATTTTGGTATATGATATAGAATAAACTTGTTCCCAGTGGTGTGCCCTCTTTGCTAGCCTTGTGGTTTTCATTGACTAAAACTTTGTCTGCACTACCGGAAATTGTGATTCAGTAGCAGTAGCTCAGAATGGTTAGCGAAAAAGAATATTAAAAGTTGAAAATACCAATCAAAATATTTTCTGGTGGTTTTTTATATCATTAATAAACAACAAATAAATAAAATTTATTGCTTTGAACATCCGGAAAAACCATCCATATTCATATTTATTTAATAATGTTAGCTAGATTTAGACTGAATCCTTGCCAACCTACACCGGGCTACCAGGAAAAACTGGGAAGGTTCACCACTGTAATTCCTTATTGGCCCCATTGCTGTTTCAGATACTGAAAATCGTGTCCTCATCTTCGAAGGAAGCAACATTTTTTCGCAAAATTGGCCATGACATCAAATATCTCAGGATCAAATATCTCAAAAAATTTTTCTAAGGGGCCACTTGTAAATTTATTTTCCAACAAAAAAACGTCATTTGACGTTTTGGGGGGTAGGGGGTCTTGTAGGCAATATTTTTGACGTTTTCCATTTTGTGCCTTCTAGTACCAAAGTCTTGACAAGATAAAAGCCAACCAAACACAATCCTCTCCAATCTATGCACATCCCTACTGGCTTCATTACTGGAGCACGATGTGAAATTACTGAAGATATGTAAAGAAAGAAGCCCTGGGATCGAGGTTGGATATCATTTTTTGAAATGAAAGCGTGTGATCAAAGAAGAACAGCTCTACCGAATTTCAATTTTAGTTAGAAGTGTTTAGTTAATAGTCTACAGTTAAAAGAAGATTTTGTCAAAGCTGGATATATATCAGGCAATGGGGATATTTTCTATTTTCTCTCAGACAGTCAGACTCTCAGAAATAGATTTTTCTCTATTTTCTCTCAGACAGTCAAAAAATAGGGTATGACGTTTTTTCGCAGGGGAGGAGGGGGTAATTTGAAAACGTCAAATGACGTTTTTTTGTTAGAAAATCGATTTACGAGTGGCCCCTAAGCTGTAAAACGTAAAAAGTAAGAAGTTATTCTTTCGTAAGAAAGGTGCGCTTTCTTTGTTTATTGAGTCTAAAGGGGTGCGCATGGCAAAAAACAAATTCAGGAACAAAAACACCTCAACACGTCTATCTTTAAGTTTCAAATTGATTATTTCAAAAGACTTTTCTGTCAAAAATTTTGCTTCATTTTGAGAAAAAAAAAATCTTTGAGTCAGAAGAACTTTTTTCAAAACTTGACTTCAATTAGCCCAACATTGTTACTGCTGGAAAGAGAATTTATTCAGCTTTTCAATGCAGTTTTAAGTTTTGAAAATAGTTTAGTAGATCAGAAAATACTTAGATTTTTCTGGACCCTAGCAACTTTTTTCTAGAAAATGATGCCAGGACTTGCTGAAACAGCAGTGGCCCTTGTAGAATAGCTGTCAATTAGTGTTTTAGGCACAAATTGAAGCATGAAGTTTGCTAAGATCTGGGGGCATTGGTTTATATAGGCCACCAGTTGGTGTGCCTGAGCTCATTGTTCGTGTGGAATCTATGCAAAGCTTACGTCCAAAGTTGCAACAGGGAGTTTTAGCGATACGGCGACCCTGAACAATAATCTCAATTAACAACATACACACATGTGCTGTGTGCTGATTCTGTGCATCTAGCATTGTTTGAAGAAAGTTGGTTGGTGTATAGAAATTTCACTGTAATTGATCGAGTTTCAGAAATTGTTTTTATCTATAGCTAAATTTAAAATTTTAGATTCAAATAAATTTATGCTAAATAATTTTTATATACTTATAATCTTTCAAGGAAAATACTACGCCAGTATATCTTAATAAATGATAATTCTTGCTCCAAATTGCAGTGTTGCTTTGAATATTGGTGATGTCATTTATTGGATTTTGTTTCTCAGTTCTCCAAACCGGGCTGATGTCGTTGGTGATTTCTGTAAGATTGCTGACGTGATTTATGGACGTACAGTCAACTGGGGTGAAACACAGAAAACAAGCCTCTTCAATATTAGCTTTTTGCAATATAGCAAAATATCGAAAAGCATTATCAATGAAAGTTTATTTAGATATTTACCAAAACTTATAAAAGTTTTTCATTCCTTCAAATCTTTTTTCTTATTAGTTTATTTTGAAGTTTGTTTACACTTATGGCAGAATTTTGATGAGGGCTACAGCCGGAATATATCATAAGTTTTAATTTTCAATGGGTCAAATAAAGAAATATTCAAATTAAAATCAAATGTTTATTTTTATTTTGTGTACTGAATTTCTGACAGAAAGTAATTAAAGTAGATAATAATGATTTATTTACAACTAAACACACTAAGAATCTATTTAACAAATCCAACTAGCTTTTTTAAAACAAAAGTTCTTAAACAGACAAGAATATTTTATATAATATAAAATAATGTAATAAAAATATATATAATATAATATTTTACATAATCACAGTTAATATCTCTTATTGAAGTGTAATACAAATTGGTTTAATAACTGTCGTTACAAAACAAAATTGGTCTAAAGGAACAAACTAATTTTTAGGGATTTTTGATCCATACTTATAATTTTCATTAGTAATGATACAGATGAGTTTTTTAGAACACAATATTTTTTTGAAATCATGCAAAAGCTCTTCTCTCCGAAAATAAAATTTTTGAAATGTTCGAAAACATACTTGTAGAGAAATAAACTCACATTAGTTAATTGGCAGGTTACCGGGCAAAATATCTTTTCATGGAATAATAAATTTCAGTTACTGTTAGAAAAAAGGAAAACTGTAGATTGCTGTATGATACTTTTTGTCTTTCTAAAAAACTTATATTCTATTTTTGTAACAATCTTTAATATTATTAGCATTGATTGTCTTCTAAATTATTTTGTCTGTGCTTGTCCTCTATGTCTAGGCAAATATCTTGATATACTGAGGCAGTGCTCCTACTAGGGACCAACCTCAGAAATACCAAGCTATTTGCAGTATCCTCTGTCTCGTAGAGTGTTTTCCGTGCTTGTCCCGTAGGCAAATATCTTGATATACTGAGGCAGTGCTCCTACTAGGGACCAACCTCAGAAATACCAAGCTATTTGCAGTAT
>JANSTP010004463.1:0-15761 GCA_025330745.1 Cladonema radiatum
CTGCAATTCATATTGTTTTTCTTGCTAGCCAGTATTATGTGTAAATAAATGAATAATTTAACACATTCTCATGCCTGTACTAGCTTTCGCTAACTAGAAACTTAAATTTGAATGAAAAACAAAAAATATTAGCCACAATGCACAGGCATTTATGCAGCAGCAAAATAACTATGTAAACAATGAGAACTTGAGATGCACAGTAATATCTGAAAAGCTTAAAGATAACAGAGTAAGTTGATAGCTAGCTAGCTGTACTGGTACTGTACTTACTGTCCTGTATGGCTAAAATTGGCTAGCTAGAGCTAGTTACATAAATAGTAAAACAACAATAAAAAAAGTTAAACCCAATATTGTGTTATCAAGGTAATGAGCAATCTCTTACATACCAAAAACATTGACAAATGTTGGATATCATAAAATCATCACATCCATCTTCACTGTTTTGGTTTAATTTTCTTTTTTCACCCCCGGAAAATATAAGATTTTTTCTTCATCTCGCTAACATTTCATTCATTTCGCACAGGATTTACTGGTCAAAATTTTGACCAGTAATGCTAAATTCTAAGTGGAGCTCGTGACATCATTTGTCCAAAAAGTGCTAGTCGGTTTCTCAGCTCTTCCAGCTTCCGTTTCGCTAAAGCTGTATGACGCGCCAAAAAGATAAAAATTCTATTTCCCGGTTTTCTGGCTTTTTGGCTACAAGAAGCCGACTAGGAACTAGTCTAAGCGAAACCACAACTTGTAGAACTCCAAGCTGAAGTTGAATTCTTGCAAGTGAAAACGGAGATGCAATTTCAGATGCCCAAAATTGAATTTCAAGAAAAACTCGTAAAAGAAAAAGCTTGAGGCTGTATATTAGAAGGATAATCGAACCTTTCAGAAGCACCACCAAGGACTGATACGAAACGTGAAGACAAATACCTGCCACAACAACCTGAAAAAAACGCTACCATTTCTGAGAGATTCTTGAATGCTGCAATCAAGCCTAAATCCGATATGATCGAAAATAGATTGGAAGCACAACTAGCGGAGAAAGTGCCTACATTTCCGACGAGTTTTTATAATTCCAGTCAAAGCTTCATTTTAGAAATGCGAGAAACAATTTCTAGCGAAGTCCCAATCAAGAAACCGAATCAGTTATTCCTGACACTTATCAAAAAGCCACACATTGAAGGGAAACAAAAAGGGGCAACCGGCCGCAACTCAAACTTAACATGATTATCTTCAACTACACCTTTTTTATAAGCAACCAGTTTATAAGCAACTAGTACTGGCTTCAAGGATTTTTGAGGCGACTTTCAGTACTAAACCTTTTTTCATTAAGCAACTGATAATTTCTTTTCAAATAAAAATATATCAAAAAGTCACTTAATACTTAGGTCGCAGTTACATTTTTCCTCAAAAGAGATTTATTTTTTAGGTCAAGTAAAGTTAATTAATGACAAAAAAGCTAACATTTACTCTTTTTGGACATTGAACATGATTTTACATGATCTGAAAAATTGCCGCTGGTTTTATGCAGGCAACTTATATGCAATTTTCAGCATTGAAATTGAAAGGTTTCAGAAGCAGCTTTGAATACTGACCTGACCTTAGTTGCTTATAAAAAACGTTTATTTCAAAGAATTGATCTTCCGAACGGAGCTTTCGAAAAGAAAGAAGAAAGACGTCCAAGCACCGGAGCCAGGAAGAAACAGGAACCTACAACAAGAAGCCAAAACTACAGTTTTCATTTCATGCCAACAATGAATTTTCCCACAAAGAAGGTCCAACTAAAGGTGAAGATACCAATAGTAACATTCAAGCACAACTTTGAACAAAAGTCAATCGTCACAACAATCGTCACCTGATATCTCTATCGAAACATTCTGTGGCAATCCTGTTGGAATTCTTTATTTTGACGTTTTGAGAAATAGTAAAACAAAAGTTCAAGATCCAATGCGAAGACTTAATTACCTTCTAGAATTTACAGGAGGAGATGCAAAGGAGCTAATACGGCATTGCATCACCCTACCCAAAGATAGATGTTATGTCTCAGCGATGAAACTTTTACGGAAGCATTATGGCAATCCTTATAAGCAGCTGCCAGCACATCGACAAGAAATTAAGAATTTTTAAACTGTGCAGCCAAATGATCCAAGCGGCTTACAAAAAATACTGCACATTTTGCTGAGATGAAAGATATGCCACACACATTTAACAGACACCCTCTCAAAACACCAGATGCACTATGCCAAATACTGAGCAAGCTGCCGATGTACATACAAAACCAGTGGAGGAGAAAGATGCTTGTAATCCGTCAAAACACACTTCAAGAGCCATCCCAACAAAATATATTCCGCTTATTGAAAGATGAAATCGAAATTGTAGAAGATCCAATATTCAGTAAGGATGCAATACAATAGTCACAAGGACAGCAAAAGCATGAAAAGAAAAGAAAGTTTGGCAACTGTGCTTCAAAGATCTTAGAAAACAATAAAGGAGAAGAGTCTGTATGCAATATCTGTGAACAAGCCCATCATCTTGAAGATTGTGAAAACTATCTTGCATTGAATGTGGAAGATAGAAGCAAGGATTCATCGGGCCGAAAATTCGGTCCGTCATTCGGTCCACTTTACTCTAGTGAAGCAGGGAGATATTCAGAAGAAGACTTTGTTTCTGCTGCTTAAAGAAGGTATCAAAACAACATACAGCCAGCACATGCAAATTCAAGCTGAGTTCAAGTATGTGGAGAACTGCACTCAACTACTTTACATGCATTAGAGAGATATCAGCAAACAAGGGAACGCTAGAGTGAGTATAAAAACCTACTGCAGACAAACTAAATCATGAAAATACTAAGAAAGATTCAGTAGCAACTGCTGCAGCATTAATGACAGATGTTGCGAACATGAGTATAGTTCCAGTCACTCTTGGACACCAGAAATTTCGCAATGTTGGATACCTGCAGTCAAGCTACCTTCATATTAGAAAAAATTACACAAGAGTTAGAGCTGTAAGGAAGAAAGACTGTGTTGTTCATCAAAACTGTGAATGGACAGAGAATCCACCACACAAAAGTGTATAGATGGATAGAACATTCAGAGCAAGGGCGGAGACATCGATTTGCCGAAGACATACATACAATTGTGGCTTCCATATCCACAAAACATTTGAAGAAATATGGGATTATTTGCAAGACTTAGTGAATGGCATGGGATTCGATGAATCCACTGAATCTATAGGTCTGTTGATAAGGGCAGACTGTTCAAGTGCTCTTGAGTCATAGTTATACCAAGCCAAAAAGGAGGTCCGTATGCTATTGAAGCAAAACTTCAGTGGTGTTTCATTGGGCTAAGTTAAAAGACATTGTTATCGAAAACAAAATCAAACGAATGCACCTCAGAGAATTCCAATGCAGAGAAAAGAACAACAATTGATGATGAAGCACTATCACTAGAAGAAAAGCAATTTATAGATATTGTCAAAAACACCCAGCTGATTGATGGACACTACCAAGTACCTCTGTCGTTACGCTACCCTGAAGTTAACCTACCTAAAAATAAAAATCAAGCGTTTAAACGACTACTGTATTTAAAAAGAAAAATTACTCAAAATGAAGAATTCCAGGAGCTTTATCTGAAATCCATGAAAGAAATGTTTGAAAAGGGATACATCGAAAAATCTGCAGCCTCAACTTCAGGAAAAGAATGGCGTTCGCCATCCTAGAAAAATGGACAAGATCAGAATTGTGTATGATTATAGCAGCGAGTATCAAGGTAGATATATTAACAGAGAACTACTGAAAGGGCCTGACTTGACTAATCTGTTGGTTGGAGTCTTGCTCGGTTTTAGAGAAGAAACAGTGTCAGTTATTGGGATATTGCGGATATGTTTATCCAGGTACACATGCCTCCTCAAAACCAAAACGTTTTCAAACACTTATAGCTCAAATACAACTTTAGAACAAATAAATACACAAAATATCCAATCAAATGTTTTTGGCAGTACCTCTTCCCCATCCTGCTGCAATTACGCCTTACGAAAAACAGTCAACGGCAACAGAAAATATTACGATACTAAGGTCAATGACTCTTTTTTAAGACGAAATTTCTATCTTGACGATCTGTTAAAATCATTTGCAATAACAGATCTAGCAATCAAATTCACAAAAAGTCTGAAAGATTTGTGCAGTAAAAGAAGCCTTTCACTGAAGAAGTTCTTCAGCATTAATGACGAAGTTATGTCAACACTGAAAAAGGAAGGTCGGAAATCAGAACTTTGACGAGATCTTTTCATGAAAGATGGATTTTCTGAGACTGTTTTGGTAATGTGCGGATAGTTAAAGAGGATATTTTGCAGTTCAAGTTTTGCATTAAATAAAGAACAATCAACAAGAAATGGTATCCTTTCATCAATTAGCAGTGTGAATAATCCATTGGGATTTATCAATCCGTTTATATTGAATGGTCAACTCAACAAATACAGTATTGCAGATGACCTACCAAGAGAAGTTGAGATGCGATAAAGAGCTTCCAAACTTTATTGGGTTCATGAGGAATATGTGGAAGCACATATTACACAATCTTGAAGAAACGTATAAATTCCAAGATGTATTAAAAATCTACTGATCGTAAAACCAACTAATTGTATCGCATGCTACTTACGATTTCCAGACAAAACCAACGTTCATAATTTTCTGAAATATGGAAGATCAAGGTTCAAAGCGATAATCAGATTTCGATTCCAAGAATGGAGTTAGTCGGCGCCGCTCTAGCAGCTATATTAGCAAATCAATCAGAAGTATGTTAATGCAAACAGCAATCCTTCCAACTTTGCATCACGTGGACTAATCATTCAAAAATGGAGGAAAAGTAAAGAGATTGTTCAACGGTAAACCATTCCTTCGGAATTTAGAAGTGTTCAATCATGCTGAAGAAAATATGGTTGTCAAAGACGATGATCCCGAGCAGAAGAAGATTGTTTCAATCAACACAATAAGCATACAACCATCACTAATGGATACATTGATGCCGAGGTCTAACAATCGAAAGAAATCGGCGAGAATATTGGTTATGCTTATGAAGTTTTTATGTATGATGTGCTTATGTAGAAAAAGGGAATTTGAGGATGATGTAGAAGCCTACACGCTTGCAGAAAAAGCAATAATAAAGCTAGTTCAAAAGAAGCATTTCTTTTCATTCTCTCTCTCAAAAAAGCATGCAACAAAAAGCAATTGAATATATCAAGTAGCATCTACAATCTTGACCCATTTCAAGATAAATCAGGCTTTGTTAAGAGTGTCAGGTAGACTAATGAATTCAAATCTACCATATGAAGAAAAACATCCAATCATCATAAATAAAAATAGCTCTCTAGCATCAAAACTCATCTTACATTATCATCAGAAGGTTAATCACTCTGGACGAGGTATTAAGGTCATCAAATTAGAAGATCGGGTTATTGGATTGCCAATATTTGTAAGAATGTCAAATCAATTTTGTCAAAATGTTTAACATGTAAAAGATTATTTGGAAGAGTTGGAGCTCAGAAGATGGCAAATTTAACTCAAGAACGTTTACAGATTGCTCCATCCTTTATATACTGTAGATTAGACACGCAAGGAATTCCTATCTTCACTGAATGAACTATCAAAGTGGAATTGTGGTCGTAAAAATTTCCAAATAAGTGATGAGCGTAGAAGAAACCGGAGAAGAAAATGTTGAACGTATTCGATGGCGCAAGTAAATTGTTACAAATGTGAAACAAGACACTGATAAGATTGTACGCACTTTCGAATTAAAATCAAGGAAAGCCGGTTCGTTGTCGTTACTCAGACCGATTTCAAAACTTATGGAGCTGATGAGCGTTGATGAGTACGATTCCCCAACGAGAAGCAATGACGTTAAGAATTCTTCTTAAGGGGAGCCATAAAACAGGGTCGCCGGAAGCACTTTTTAATAGGGGGCCTGCACAATATTAAAAGGGCACTTAAGTACTAATTTATATATTTCTAAAAATATCATCGCCCGCCATGGTTGGGTAACGAGGAGAATATTTTGCTCTAGATCCTCTAAAATCACTCGATGATGAGGAAAAAATACAGTCAGAACGAGCATAATTGATCGTATTTTAAGAACTGGTATCTTCAAAACAGCTATTTCGGCTACTTTTGGCGCAATTTCTAGCCAAATATTAAAACAGTCATGTAGTAAATGCTGAAGATGTTCAGAAAAAGGGACAAACGCCCGCCTTGCGCTCCCTCTCTGTACGGAACTGTAGCAGATTTCGAAAATTTTCAAGATAGCTTGAAATTGATTTAGGTGTTTTAAAAAGAAGGAAGAAGGTCTATTAACCCAAATTTATCCAAAATTTTTAGCTTTTCCAAAATAACTGGTTTACGTGAAGACAGCCTTTTTGTAAACAAGTTGATCCAAAGTAGGGCAAAAGAATATACAGTTATTTTGTTTCGATTCAACGTAATAATAAATTATCAAATGTTTTTGATCATTTTCGATAAGCCAATAAGATGAAACACTCAATTGATTTTCAATTTTAAGGAAACAAATCCTCTTTTCACACTGCATACATGCTTGAAAGCTTAAGAGGATATTGAATGTTTACCTGGAATAATCCTTCTTATATATCCATGAAAAGTGCAAGACAGAATGACTGTAGAAAAAAATGTCAAAGGACACTTTTTGTCTTTGCTCAAATCAAGGGGGGGGGCGGAGGCTGTGCCCCCGTGGCCCCCGTGGCTCCGGCGGCCCTGTGTAAATATATTAGAAAAATTTTTTTGTTGTTTTTATCAAACATGTGAGATAACACGTCTTCTTGTTGGTCACAAAACATTACGGTAATTAAATTAAATTGCTATTGTTTAGAGGTGTGAATAAAAGTAAAATATTTTATAACTTTTGAGATTATTGCAATGGAATATACAAGTTATACTTAACCTGTTGGCATTGATTCAAATCCCTCTGGAACAGTCACAGGCTGTAGCAGGGGTGGAACACCGTAACTCACCCACTTCCAAAATCACGCTATAAAACGACTTTAGGCAAGTCTAAGGGGTTCTCCCAAAAAATAAAAAGCTCGTCGTTCTAGGAAGAAACAGTGATTGATAAATTTGTCCGCTTTAGAGAAATTTTCGCTTATTCTTGCAAGAAACGCAGAGCAACGTCTCTTCCAGAGCCAGAAATGCATTAATATGCCGATATTGCTCTTTAGTCAAGACCAGTTATGCAATGAAACAATTTTGAAATGTCACTTTTAACACTTTTTACTTACAAGCATACAGTTACGACAACAATCAGAGGCGTAGTCACAACTTTAAATATGGAAGGGCGATATTCAAACCTAGTGGACCTTTTTCCTATAAAGGTTTTGCTCTAAAAGTGCCTATATGGTTTTCTGTAAATGGTGTCTTTGGGTTGTCGTAGCATAGTCGTTACAACTGTTAGTTCTCAACACTGTGTTTGTGCTTTGTTTCCTGTGCAGGAATGAACAGTTCATATGAACTTCTAATCTAAGGTGCAAAACTGCTATCTATCTAAATCTTAAATATCTAAGTGTAAAGGCAGTATCTAAATGAGAAGGCAGTAGTATTTCTATTATGCTGTATGTAAGATTAATAAACCTTAGCCATGGCCTACTTTACCTCCATGCATTAATACAAAAAACAAGGGGCCGTCCCATAAAAAACAAGGAGCGCATTTGCCCTTGACATCATATTTTCCGATATCTCACCAGACCAACAAAAAGTGACATATTTCCAACTAAACTCTTTAAGTTGAGATGCGCCTGACCATCAAAATTCAAAAATATGAGCTAGCTATCTAACAATTAAAGATTTAAAACTCTAGAAATATTTATTTTCTAATATCTTAGGTACCTCAGCATATTGCTCATTGCTGTCTCACAATATTGTTGCCCTACTGATCAACTCCTTTCATCTACTCACGTTATTGGAAAGTTCTAACAAGGAACTTGTTCCTAGGTTCCATCATGGTTACAATCGTGTATTCTCATGTCTGAAAAACATTTTTGTTAAAAATTCGAACTTTTTGCCGTTTATATTTTTTACGTGGTAAGATTATAGCAAAAAAACCACACACACTTTCAATTTTATGAGAAGGGGTAAATTAAAATTATTAAAATATAATTGTAATTCTGAGTTTCAACTCTCTTAAAACCTTGGTGAAAATTGATCTCCAAGGCCGCTATGTTATTTAATTGAAAATAGACATAGAAGTTGTCGGATAACTGACATTTCGGAAAAACTGGTTATATATCAAGTCAGTTGTCAAAATAGAAATACGTCTTTGTCAAATGCAGATAAATGAATTACCTGACTAAAAACACATTGCAGTGAAGAAAGTTTTTAAAATTTCCCAAAAGTTCAAAAGCATATCTGCGATAGTCTTTATTGTTGATAAAACGTGATTTTAGAAACAAGTTAGCAAAAGTAGCAGAAAACGAAGCCTCGCAGCAAAAATTTGATTCAAAGAATGCCTAATTCGATTCTTGTAACATTGCATGTATGTTAGTAAAGTAAGTGGAACAGTGTATAAACGGGTTAAGTGGGCAAGGATGAGCCTCCTTCATAAAAAGTGGCAGTAGTAAAAAAGTGGACCTTTTTTATGTCAATACTTTTTTTGAGGGGCGTACGAGTGCCCCACTTGCCTCCTAGTGACTACGCCTCTGCAATTTGACAACATTAACATTTTTTCGAGAAATATGCTAAATCGAAAGTGAAATTTCACGCTCTTTGAAGACGGGGGCCATGTAGTATCAAAATTAAAAATGTCTTTTTGGAATAGAATTATGGTTCTTAACCTAAATAGAATGTCCCAAATAACGGATCGGTTAACGTATAAAAGAAAGGTTA
This sequence comes from Cladonema radiatum, assembly GCA_025330745.1. Lineage (NCBI taxonomy): Eukaryota > Metazoa > Cnidaria > Hydrozoa > Anthoathecata > Cladonematidae > Cladonema > Cladonema radiatum. The sequence goes on from JANSTP010004463.1 coordinate 8,870, forward strand.
GGTTCACATAACGAATCCCAAAATTGTTCCCAGAACAATTTTTTAATAATTTTATTTTGATGTTGTCAAATTGTTACAGTAATACCCTCTAAGAGATGTTTTAGACATCATAGTGCTTGTAAATACCTACCACATTACTGGAGAGAAAAGACTTGCCTACCAGCAAAACTAATTTGATATAAAAGAGCTAGAACATATTTTATGTTTGTGATTAGACAAATAAAATATCTATTTTTTATTTTTTATAATTTATTTGTCTTCTTGAAAGAGATAAAACTTACTGTCTGGTTCCTTTGGCTTGAAAAAAGAAATATAGCCCTACTCAAGATAAAAGAAACTTTACTGTATCCGCTTTTCTCCGCTCTCCCGTCCCCCTGCTTGTTTGTTTTAATAACTTTTCATATGTAATGACTTATGACTTTTAATAAAATTTACCACCACACATTTTCAGATAAAAAATCAAGCCTAATATCAGCGCACAGTTTCCATAGCAAAAAGTTTTTTCGGTCAGGATTGTACCCGAGATATTTTACTTGGCGGCAGGGGGGAGGGTGCTTGGGGGTGGAGACTAGATCTAGTCCATTCTCCTGAAGCACAAAACGTGGCTTTCCCATTAATGGAAAAAACTCTAGAGAATAATCTAAGGTTGTTCCGTTTGACTTTAGAAGAGGGTTCAACCGTGGACTTTTTCGTGACAAAAAGGAGGTGTAAATTACAGGCGAACGAAAAAAAATTATACTGTTAGCCTATGTTATTATTGAGAAATCTAAAAAGTAGTGGAATTTTCCAGTGTTTAAGTTTTGCCTATATCAACTTTTGCTCGATCTAAAAATTTCTTAAACAAAAAACAATGTTTACGAGCCAGTGGAACAGTGGTAATTACGTAACTTCAAAATCCAATTGATGTAAAGCACAATTTTATAAGGATCCACACAGGGGAAATACTTGCACTTGTAGCTGCTACAAATTCTTCTTACTAAAGACGGTATGTAAATAACACAATAGCGCACAGCCCTTCAAAAAATTCAAAAGTTTGATGAAGCCAAGAACAACAACAATACACAAGTGATTTAATATTTTAGCTGGAATCTAAAGTGAATCTAATAAGCTGTTAGATACCCATTACAAAATGCTTGAGAAGTTTCACTTCATGTTTTGTTTGTATAAAAATCAATTGGTAACATAATAAGAAACTTGGTACACCTGTTGGTACACGAAAGAGTAGGTTCAAAACTTTTCTTTTCTTTTGGGAAACAGATGTACTAAGTTTCGTTCTCTAAAGCCATTTAAAACTGGGCGTATTCAAGTTCTCTTAAAAGTATTTGACCTATGACGTCAGCACTCTCAGCAGGGGACATTGAGACCAAGCATGGGTATCAAGCAAATCTTTCCTTCCTTTTTGATAACAGGTGTAGCAAGTTTTGTCGCCTAACGTTGTTTAGCACCGGAGATATTCAAGTTTTCTTAAAGGGAGTGTCATACTTACATTCATTTTTTCAAACTTCAGGTCAATTGGAAGAGCCCTTTGCATATGTAAAGAAACTTTTTACAGAATTTAAAAATATATATTCGTTCTTGAGATATTTGCAGTTAAAGTTCTTAATATTAATGGAAAATATGCTTAGTTGTGATGTCATCAAAATGAATCCAATTTGCTGATATATTACAAACTTGGATATCTAAAAAACTAGAACAGATGATTTTATGAAATTTTTCAATAAAAAATCCTTGATACTTACTGGAAAAAAACAATTGTATTTTTTTGGGAAATGTTCTTGGGTAACTAGTTCCCGACCCTTTTTGAAATCATGCATGCACATTAAATCTCAAAAACTGTGTTTTCTCTGTTGTTAAGACAAATATATTTGAAATCAGAACCAATATAGCTTTTCAAAAACAAAAAATTATCACTCAAATATTTTTCCATCCCCAGTTATTGCTGTGTCAGCAAAAAATGAAAAGGGACTGGAACGAGATATGGGTTCGAATTTTGAAATTAATTTATCAATTTTCTGAAAGAGTGTACAATAAAGAAGATTCCCTGAAAATTTTGTTTCATAAAATATTACAGACGCTGAGATATTGTAGATTTTGTATGTCAGCATTTTTTTGTTTCATCTTGATGACATCACAACTGGGCATGCCCAAAAATCTTTAAACCTAAATATCTCTTGAAGGACAAAAGATTTTTCGATTCTGTAAAAAGATTCTTTTATATTATAATGAACTCATTAATTTGAGCTTAAGTTGTTTTTAAGTATGACACTCCCTTTAAAATCACTTGACCTATGACGTCAGGATCCTCAGTAGGAAGTATTGAGACAAAGGGTGAGTGCAAAACTTTTGATAAATTTTGGTTAACAGGTATATAAAGTATTGTCATATAAGGTTGTTTAGAACTGGTATAATTCATTATTACTAAAAGTCACGTGACTTTGACGTCAGGACTTTCAGTTGGGGGTATGGGGGCAAAAAAAGTGGTTCAAAACCTTCCTTACCTTTTGGGTAACAGGTTTACCAAGTTTGGCCTCATAAACGTGTTTACAATTGGAGATATTCGATTTCTTTTAAAATCACATCACATATGATATCAGGGTCTCACAAGAGGGTATTGATGCAAAAATTGGTAGGAAAAGTTTTGTTCCCGCTTGGGTAGCAGGTGTACTAACTTTCGTCATCTAAGGTTGTTTAGAACTGGAGATATACAAGTTTTCTTAAAATCGTGTGACTTATGACGTCATAGACATCAGCTGCAACTAAATGTGCCTCAAAATATGCAGAATGCCAATAAAAAAAAATCTTCCAAGTTTGAAATGCATATCATATTTGGTTCATGAAAAAATATAATTTTTTAACTGGGTTATACAACCTTTAATTGGGCATTAGCTGCAACCAAATGTGCCTCAAAAGATACAGGATGCCAACACAGTTTACGAAAACCAATACTTGATCTATTAAAACAAATATAAATGCTTTATAGATTTCATTTATAAAAAATTCATTCACATTTCCTTAGAATCATGCTGAACTTTTCACTTCGATCATCTCTATAAATAGATAAAATGATGATGAGATGGTCGAATCACGTGACTTCTACTATGATTTGTTAATAATTATATAAATCTGTTATAGATCCGTTCAATTTGAGCGATATCGAGATTATAAGTTTTCGTAAACTGAGCAGCAAAATACCTACCAAGTTTGAAATGCATTTCATATTTGGTTCATGAATAAATACAATTTTTTGATTTGGTCATCCCCGCCTATAGTGCCTTTAATTATTTGAGTACCAAGTTTTGTCACCTAAATTTGTTCAGAACTGAGAATATTCAATTTTTCATAAAACCAACTGACCTATGACGTCATTGGCCTTAGCTGCAACCAAAAGTACCTAAAAGATATAGGATACCAACTAAATCAAGAGCAATAGTAGCAATAGCAATAAAACTCTTAATACCAAATAAATTTTCACGTTACTGGTATCTTGGAAGGAAAAACGAAAAATTATTTTGACTAAAATAGTTTTAAAGCATCTATAAAACATTCATAGAGGTTTCATAATAATTATAGAAATTAATGATCATGTTCTCATAATTAACTTAAATTTGGCTATCAAGGCTTGAATAAATTGTTGCTATGGTAAAGGTGAACAGGTATTTTGGGTGGCTTAATTCAATAACCTCATCAGCACTTCCGAAATTGAAGGAAATGATTTTGGTTGGACATTCTATATTTATTCATTAAAACGATATCGATGAATTAATTTGTAACTTGACAAAACCTTATGTTATAACTTTTGAAATTGACAATTTTTTGAACGTTCTAAATTTATTCATCAAAGCAACATGGATAATGTTCTCTCAATTAATTCATTTACACGATGTAAGTCTTTCAAACGCACCCCATCTTTAATGGCAACGTTTGATTGAATATTTTATTCGAATGTTCTGAATTTTCATCGAAATGATATGGATAATGTTCCAAATTACTTCGCTGAATCAATAAAAGTCTTTTGACACAACGCAATGTTATTCGTAACTTTTAAAATAGGCAATTTGCTTGAACGTTTTAAATTTATTCTTTGAAATAGTATGGATAATTTTTCAAATTAATTCATTTTTACACAACTAAAGTCTTTCGATAGCACCCCAGCTTTCATCGCAACTTTCGAATGAATGTTCCATATTTATTCATCGAAAAGATATCGACAATGTCACAAATTAATTCGCTGAGTTGATAAAAGTCCTTCAACACAGCACAATGGTATTCGTAACTTATGAATAGCCAATTTGCCTGAACGTACTAAATTTATTCATCAAAACAATATGCATAATGTTCTCAATTAATTCATTCGCACACGATGAAAGTCTTTTGATAGCTATCAACCTTTATTTGTAACTTTTGAACGAAAAATTTATTCTAATGTTTTGAATTTATTCATCGAATCACTGCACATGTTTCAAATTAATTCGCTAACTTGATAAAAGTCTTTCGACACACAACACATGTTATTTGTAACTTATGAAATAAACAGTTTGCTCAAAGTTCTAACGTTATTCATCAAAACGATAAAGATAACGTTCTCAATTAATTCATACGGACATACACATTAGCATCAGAGGTCTTTTGATAGTACACCACATATATTTGCAATTTTTAAGTGAAAAATTTATTCGAACATTCTGAATTTATTCAACGAAATATGTAAAGAATTTGTTTCCTGTTGTTCTGATGAATTTATTTAGCAAGATAATATGAATGATGTTCCGAATCACTTTATGCATTTGACTTGACAAAAGTTCACCATTCCATCAAAAAGTTTGTTATTCTAAAGCTTGCTGCCCCCTCAATGTTGTATAATAGTTGAGCTCTGAACCTCTAACCAATTCAAAGCTTCTTATTTTTGACTTCTTATCATAGCCTATATTTTTGTAGTATATAAATATCTACAAATCGGAAGCTATCTTCCACGGTCACTGCCTCCACCACGACCTCTGTATGTACCGTTAGAGCCTCCTGAAAAACAAAGAAACATGATATGTTCATCTTTCATCTCCCTAGTGTCCCAATAATTTTTCTCAGTTTCTTTAAGAAAGTTGAAAGTCTTCAAAACAATGTTACAGTTTTCCGTCACAAGCTATAGTGCTGATAAAAGTCGTTTTTCCGTTAATTTAAGCCCGTCTGAACTTAGCAATGTCTCAGAATTTTTTGTGACTTTTTGCAGAAAAATACTCTACAGATGGTTTTAAACTTCTCACAAAAAATAGCGATGCATCTCATGACGTAACTAAATATCCTATTCTAGTACACGGACCCTGCCTGATCTCCCCAGTAACCTCAAGAAAAAATTAGGCATGTACCTCAAGAAAGTAAATAAATGTCCTTTTCTAGGACACCGATCCTGTCTGATCTCCACATTTTCCCAATAACTTTTGTCAGTTTTTATGACAAAATGCTCATTATCAATCTCTTAACGCGATGTGAAATTCTTCAAATACCATATCTTATAGGTTATTTCATGTATGTATGAGCAGCAGGAATTTAAGGCAATGGTGCTAGTTCTTTATCTGTTTCTTTTTGTCTATTTTTTTTTCCCTTCAAAAAAAAGTTTAAGATCAAAGAATTAGATTCATCGTTTGCTATGTTTTAGTAATGAGACCAAGAATACGTTGACAAATGTAAATATGCACCCAATATGCTTACAACATTATTAAACTGGGGTCATTAGCGGGATATTTCTAACTTACTGTGGTCACATTCAGATGTCAAAACCAATTCAAAGGTATTAGAGTAACTTGAGAAGAAGAAAAAATGGGGAAATGGTTTAGAAGAATGATTTCTGGACAGGACTTTTTTTCAACCATTTTTGTTTTTGATATCACATTACTGTTGTAGAATATATTTGCTTTGAAATTACAGATAGAGGGGTAAATTGGAAAATTATAGGCACAAAAAATTGAAAGAAATGAAAAAAATAAAAAGTCAAGAATATTGGAAAACTGCCTTTTTCCTGAAAGCTATGATATTGAACTAAATGAAAATGATAATAGCACACGTGATTCAAAGTATACCAGGAATTACATGTGATTAAATTTAATGCACTGTCAAAAATATGTCCCGTACGTGACAATACATAAATGAGTTGGCAGAGTTTCCAGTTTCAAAGTAAATTAAAACATTTTTGACCTAAAATACTTAGTTTCATGCCGTCCATCTAGAAAACAAAGAATTCTGTCACAGCTTTACCCTGTTGCTTTGAATTTTAAGTTTAAAAACCTCTTTTACAAAACGTTTTCCACAACTCTTGAGTTTCAATTGCAATAGAACAAATATTAATTCCTTCTTAATGAAGTAAAAACATACAATAGGTTCTTATACTATTTGCAAATTAGAAAAAATAATAAAACATTCTGCTCTAAGGCTTACACTTGCGCAATGAAGCAACTTTTCTAATAAAAGCTTTTGACCAAATCTTTCCGTAAGTGACAGATCTAAATTAAAGTTATTTTAAGACACTTTTTACAGGAATTGTTGCATTGAAGAGCCTTGGAGAATCGAATAGTACATGAAATTCAAAGTCTCAAAGACATCATGCAATGTCTCGAAACTATTTCAAATATTTGTATGAGTGATTTTTAGGCAATAGAGCAAAAAAACAAATGCGTCTGTAAAACCTAATACAATAAAGGTCCTTTTGTTTTATATTATAGAAGCTACAATCGTGGACAAAAATATTTGGCAATCATGGTAAAACTGAGCAGTTTTCAGATTTTCACTTTCCATTTGTCATGCCATTTTTGAGTAACGAAATCGTAGAAGGGCAGTTTTGGTGATTCCCCTTTGTAGCCACCCTAAAGGGCTACAAAAGCAGCCAAGAAGGGAGCTGGGTGGT
>JANSTP010004574.1:0-15756 GCA_025330745.1 Cladonema radiatum
CTGTTTGGTCGATTGCATAGTAAACATGTTTGGGAAAATTTTTTAGAATAAATTTTTTACAATGCCCTGTATTTCAGCGCAGGAAGCAGAAATTTTGCTGCGCTGTGCGCGCTTTATTGGTTTTTTTTTCAGTTGACTTTAATTAGCACTGCTTTTCAGTAGCTACGATTTGTAAATATGTCAACTTTAAATAAAGTATTTATTATTATTATTTATTATTATAACATAGATATGAACTTTCTTAACCCTATATTGCATCAAAACAAAAATTTTAATTACTCAATAGCAATTCACTTGAAGTTTTGATCCTATGACTAAAACTTAGTTGGGCATCTTTTAAAAAAAATTTGATCCCTACCACCCCTTTTCCCTCACCTGGCTCTCTTTTTCGGGCATGGGAATAATAACTTTTATACAAAATCACACTCTTTTGGCAGTAACTTGGCTTATACTAGACCTTTTATGTTCAAACTTCACAGGTGGGTGGATGTTAACTTGACAAATAACTTATTTGTCAAAGTCATCCTGATGTAAGTGACATTTTCTACAGATGTTGCTATATTTCGAAAAATTGCAGTTTAGGAGTTTTTGATGACATCATCATCTTCCCATGTCACCAGACCATGCTAGAACTTATTTATTGAATAGACAAATAGACTTTACAAAGTAATCCTCAAGATGAGGAGAATATCTAAAAATCCGAATTTTGAGCTAACCAGAAAAAGAAAATAAAACAATCAATGCTCTAGAAAAAGTGAGACTTTATTTTTGTCCCTCTTATTGTGTCCCACTCTGTCTATTAAACCAAGTTCGTTGAATATCACCATTTGGCCTCTAATGAATGTAAAGTGAGAAACTCTATCTAAACGTCACGTGAGGTAAAACACATCCAATATCGCTGCACATTTATATTTATAATCTAATATCATAATTCATGAACATTTATGATCTATAGTTCATGAAACACAGAGCAAGGTTTTAAATAAATATTGAAAATATCTGTGTACAGTAATTTAAATGACTAAAATTATACAATCAAAAAATTTGCAATCAAAAAATTTGCAAGCAAAAAATTTCATGATTTTGCCAATGAAGATTTTCAAATTTTTGGAAATTGCATGATGAAAATTTCCAAAATCTAGAGAGAATTCATATTTTGTGTGAAGTACATTTTGCGAATGGTCGAATAATTAAAGAATTTTAATGGTTAACAAGTTATCAAAAACAAAATCATCCCATGGGGGTCCAAGATAACAAGTGCCAGGTTCATTCAATTTTTTTTCAGACTTTGCCAGAATTAAATTTTGCAAACAAGGAGAAGGAAAACTTGTGAGAACTTAATTTCGGAAATCATTTCTACAAAAATTAAGCACTTTGTGTATCGGCTCAAAGTTTTGCTCACAAAATTTCATCCAATTATGATATTCAATAAAATTATGTCTCATAATTCAGCCTTAAAGTATTTACAATAAAATATAACAAAGCAGTACCTGGAAAATTACCGTTTCGTAAAGATCTAACACAGATTTGAATAGAATAAAACTATTTTGTTAGTGAGCTTGAGAAGCATAAAATCCACATACCTCAATTTTTATAGAAGCCATGAAAGTAAAACAGGTTCGATAAAACCCTATTATTGCTAGTTTTGAAAATCTACACAACCTGATTGGTTGAAAAAATGGTGTGATTTCTATATTTTGAAAACACTGCAATATCGATGAAAAAATATGCATATATCGAGACACCATGACAGCAGAAAAAATTTTACTCTTTGAAATGTATTGTAAACAAAGAATTTTTATGAATTTATCAAAGAAAATGAACTTTCAGTTATTGCATGGTTATGCTTTGTGCAGGCCAGTGAAAATAACAATGAAAATAAATGAAGGAGAAAAATATTTGCCATATTGTACTTGAAACCATGCGATAACTAGTACTTATATCCTTCAGCTGAAAAAGCTACTTCTAAATAAAAACAAAAAACTTTGAGTTCTTCACAAAGCCTAGCTTTGTAAATCTGTAAAATGGGACACAATATTAAATATTCGAAGAAGTCATCACAGAATTCCTAAATTTTGATTTGGTTTAGACTGTTTCTCAATATTTTCTAATTCATAATAATGCAGAAAACTGTTTGAAAAGAACAGAGCTAGGGTATATCTATAATAGGTCTGATTGTAAGAAACCTATTCATAAAGCTGGTAAACTGCTAAACACACAAGGAGAGAGTAAAATAATGAATAATTGACTATTACAATACCTTTTTCTGAAAAAATTTAAACCACACCTAAATGTTGACAAAATTGATAAACATTCACCTAAAATGGCTGAATTAGTACCTCCTGCCAAACATCTTGGCCCTCAATTGAATAAATGACACCCCCCCTGACAAATAAGATCCCTCTTCAAAGACTGAAAATTTACATTAAGCATTCCCAGTGTTAATTTCATCAATTACAATTGATTTATATTGCAAGTATACACAATCTTCTTAGCTTTTTTGCAGAGTATTAACTAAAGAAACTTAATAAGGAATGTAGAAAACTCAAATGTATTTTTACAAACAAACTTGAACCATTATTTGTAAACTTGAGTTGATTTTACCTATACTACTGCATTGTTGATCGGACTACCAAGAATCGGATATAATAAGAAAATGTTTTGTTATCTAAGTAGAGATTTAAATTGGTATTGGAGATCACTATACAAGGGAAGTGTTTATCAACAGTATGCATTCACATATAAAACAAGTTTTTTCGAAAAGACATACCATACACAAGCCAAGATTATGAGAGGTCCTTGCTAGTGAATATCCCGATTGAAATAGTTTCACTTTCACCTTCAAAGATAGCTTTGACACTGAATCATCTTTGTCTGGTGCTATAATGGGTTTCCAGTATTTATTCTCATTCCCTTAAATTACCATATAAATAAGTCTCACTAACAGGGTTTATTAACAGTATGTATGTTTGTATGTCTATTTAAATACAAATCAAACATCTGAATTGTTTCTCACACATTGTAAACTATCCTCCTATGAGCATTCAAACGAGTTTTTTGACAAAATGTCTTTTCACATAATGAGCATTTGAAGGGCCTTTCCAGTGTGTATTCTTGTCTATTGATAACTTTTTTCACTAAACTTTTTACCACATAGCTGGTATTTGTATGGTCTTTCAAGAGTTTGTATTCTCATATGCCTATTTAAAGAATATGGCGAACTAAAATATTTCTCACATATCCCCATATATGCCTTCTTAAATTGTCTTCTTGACTAAAACATCTATCCACAATTTGAACACTTGAAGAGTTTTTTGTTAGCTGTACATAAAAAGATTGTATGGTGATAAGAGTTATATTCCATTATTGACTTTTGATTTCTCAAAACCAGAATAAAAAATAATAGCAAAAGCTTTATCACAATAAATATCGCAAACATAGACCTTAACAAGCTAAATAAAATATGAAAGAGAACATACAAATCTCATTTATACTTTAAGTTACCTGGTATTAAAAATCCATCACGATCAATTAACTTCACACAGAAATACAGCAAGCACTAAAATGCAAAAAATATGGTTCGACATACTATCAGAGTAGCTACTGTCATATACCATGATAATGTCAAATATTCTAATGAATACAAAATAAAACCAATCAGCTTATGAGAAAACTTATTATAACAAGCCAGCAAACTGATATCTAGAAATCGATGACTCTAACGCACACTTGAAACTACAGACAAGAGTACTAAAAGTTGTATATTATAAACAAGCTGCCTTAACAGACAGGTTGAATGTTATTCAATTCTTTTACATGTATTCATTACTAAATAAAACTTTGCAAAATCATGACAATGTTTGTTGAGATAAAAACCTCAGTGTAATTCATTGCTACGTATGCTGTTAAAGTTAAGAAACGTTTATTGCTTCAAATCAAAGCTCAGAATACCAAAACAGGAGGTTTTTCAAGCCATAGAAAGACTTTATTTCTTCAAATTAAAGCTCTGAAAACTAAAATGTGACGTTTTTGAAGACATAGAACAACTTTATTTCTTCAAATCAAAGTTTTGAATATCAAAAGTGGATGCTGTTCCATCCATAAAAAAGCTGCAATTTTTAAAACAAAACTCTGTAAATAAAACTCTAAGAGTCAAGAAAAAACCTCATCAATACAAGACTCTGAATATGTTTTTCTTTGGTTATTACTTTTTTATTGTTATCATGACAAGGTGGAAAACCTATTTTTATCCATTTGAATGAGTTGAAATAGCCCTTTTAGTGCATTCATAACGCAAAATTTACTTCGCTATCCAACCATGGTGGGTGGCATTAAAATGTCGAACCAACTAAAAATCCCTTATTTCAAACACTGTGTTGATAATAGCAGCCACAAAACTTCACTTTAAACATATACAAGCTTGAATTAAAAGGCTTCAAATTAGTCTGCAATGATCTTAAATTATTCTTCACTGGTCATACAATGATAGTTCGTCATAGAAACCAGCCAAAGATGACCAGTAAATAGCTGGCAGAAAGACTAAAAACCTGAAAACAAATGATATTCTAAAACTTTCCTTTTCCTGATATCTTTCCTAGAGAAAAAGTACAAAAAGATTCAAAATAAAATTTCCATTTACTGGAAACAAAAAAAGGTCAAAAATAAAAGAATCAACAGAAAAAAACAATGAAACAGCATATTTGCAATGGTAAAATAGCTTCAATACAATGTTCTATTAGATTCCTTAAAAATATAAAGTGTTATCAATTTTATCATAAGGCTAATATGTAAGACAAAGCTTCTTTTTTATTTGCAAAATATGTTTCAGAGTTTTAACCCGTTTCAGACCCGGGGTCTAGAACAGTCCCCTATGAGTTTCTTGGCGATAACTTCTGACTTTCTATGAAATTTAATAAGGATCATTTTGGGCGAAATAAATTTTGAAAAAAAAAAATTCCAAAGGGCACAGGGCCATGCCCCTTTTTTGGGGTCCCGGACCCAAAATTGGGTAAAAATTTTTTGTAGCATGATTTAGCAATTTTAACCATCAGAATCGAATTCCCTGGGCAAAATTTTATGGATAAAATATTATTCAATATTTTTTTCTTGATTTGAAAGTCTAAAATTGGACTTCACCTGGGTGAAACGAACATGGTGACGTCATCAGCCTTTTGATGATGTCAGCAAAAAACCTCTGCATGATTTTGGTTATTTAACATCCCTGAAAATTTCATGGTGGTAGCACTTGTATTTCCTTCAAAAGCCCACCCCCTGGCTTTTCAGAGCCCCTAAAATGCCCGGCCTGAATAGAGTTAAGCTTTATCATCAGGTGCATTGCAAAAGAAAAAAAAAAAAAAGTCAGTGACAAAAACACAATTGGTTGAAAGGAAAACAGTTTAAATAAAGTGAATTAAAAAACTATCATTGAAAATTAATTTTAATTCAAAAAAATATCATTAGCACCTTAATTCTTTATTTTTTTGAATTAACCCTGTTTTGGATGGGGGGTGATTATTTTTTGAATAACTTCTCTTTTCGTTCATATTTTTACATGAATTTTTGACTCAGTGCACAAAATTTAATTTCAAAGTTTTTTGTGTAAAATCTTTTAGAAAACTCAGCCCCAGTCCCCTGTTATGACATCATCAATTGACCTTGGTATAGCAATTTCTGTATATATTCGGAAATATTGACTATTACTTAGATATAAATTAACTCTATCTTAGTTTCTCTAACTTAACTTGGTGAAATATTTTACCCAGGGTAAAGTGACGTCAGTTTTGTAACATTATGACGTCATCACCATCAAAACGAAGTAAGAAGCACAAAATTCGATTTTCAGCATTTTTGATGACATCATCACTTCTAGGGGGCCTGATAATCAAATAAAACAATTTAAATCAATTTAATACATCAATTTCCACAAACATGTGCAATATTATGGCGATTCATGAAGAACGCATGAAGTTACATTCATATTTATTATTCAAAATTTCTAACAACATGTACCCCCAAGAAAATCCCCCATTTTGGCCCAATTTCAAAAAAATATCTGTTCAAGTGATATTTTTTGAAAATTACATATAATTTTACTCCTTGTTACCAAAAATTATCATCTGAATCAATTTTGAAGTCTTTCTGTGACGTGGTAAATAATTACCCTTGAAAATTAGAAAATATAGCGATATTTGGCATTTTTGATGACGTCATCATGTGATCTCACGACTTTTGGGGGTATATTTGATGTTTTTGGAAATTACTCAGGGTTCCATTTAACTTTTTTAAAACGATTCGCAATTTTTAAGACAGTACTTTTAAGATAACCGTAATCAGGGTTGTTTTTTTGTTTTTTTTGGTGATGCCAAAAGCAATCCGAAAGCAACTAAAAAATGATTATATTTACTACACAACTGTTTATATGATGACGAAAGTAGTTTCTATTGTTTGCATTTTAGGCAGTCAGAATTTTATTGGAATCATGATTTCCTATGAAAATTTTGTTCTTGATTCACAAAGAAGATAAAATGACTCGCCTTTCGCGAATTGCAAACCTTTAAAATGGAACCCTGCTACTTATGTTATTTTATATTCGTGCCAAGTTTCATTCCGTTTCATTCAGTATTATAGATTTTAACCATGGGGGGGGGGTCCTTTTTACCCCCCCCCATCCATCTAATGACCATCCAAAATAGAGTTAAGAGCTGATTGATTTGACAAAATTTTCTTACTAATTATTGACTCTGTAACATTCCTAGGATTCTACAATTAAACCATTTTTCTATTTTGATTTGAATTCAGGAGGCTAAATATTTTGTAAAAGGTATATGAGTCATAGAAATACAGAAAAAGCTTTGCATTAAACAAGAGGCATACAGTCACAGAAGCTTCCAGGCATATCTCAATTCATTCACAAAAAAGGTTTTCAATTTCCCAAATAATGATTAAAGTAATATAGGAATATTTATAAAACAAAACAAAACAAATACATCGAAGTTTAGTATAAATTGAAGAGAAGTTGAAAAAAGTTACACAGCTATCCAGGCTGTGTAAAGTAGAGGAAACACTTAATTTATCTTAATCCCATAATCAAATTTGCTGCTTTAATTGAGAGAAGGTATTGGAGGTTACTGAAGAAATAAAGAGTTTCCAAATAGTCTCCAATCTCATATAAGAGGTAGTAGAATTATTTAAAAATAGAAGTAGTAATAGTTAAAGTAATAAAAATATAAATTATTTATGAATAGAATTTATGGCTAACTTCTACTGGTTGTAACCTCAAAAAAGTGGCCAATGGCTGCTTTGGACAAGTGATTAGATCTTAAAGGGTCAACTGTATAAAAAACTGTTTTGCAAAAACTTTAAAATTGCGTTCTTTAAAATGGCTGTCTTATAGAGGTGGCTTTTAAAACAGGTACATTAAAAGATACAAAAACACAAAGGAAGAAAATATAATATGCAAGTTATTTGTATTTTGAATTACAATTTTTAGCCTCTAATGCGTGAAAAGTTTGAAAATGTTTGAAAAGCATGGGGATGTGCTATACCTAGAGCTGGTATAGTTGCAAAACATATCTAATAATACTTAAATGCCTCCAAATAAACACACTCTAATTTATTCAATACAATGATATAAAATAACGGGTATTTAGGTAAAATCATTCATCAATTCATCTTAGCATAATTGAGGAGAGTGATAAATTTGCCAAATGAATTTCTGAAGGTCAGACAAGATAAGTTTGTAGCAACAAATAATACTCTTAAAGAAACATTAACACCCTAAAGAAAATTTCTTCTATGCATTTCAAATAAGCTTAAATTATAGCTCAATTGTTAGACAACAATGAGTTATTTTATCAATGAAATCTAGTAAAAGAAAATTATGTGTAGTTCTAGACTTACATGCACCTGTAATTTTATATTTTCAGCAATGTTTTGCTTACATTAAGACATTTAAAACTCACTTTTCTTTATCTTTGTATTTGGATGCTTTCTACATGATAGAAACATATGTCAAATTATCTAAATCCTTTACTTATATCATTCCCAAAAAGTTCAACGAGATTTCAGATCTTATAATAACCACCTCAATGGGTTTATTTTATTTTCATTGTATTTATCAATGGCTTTGTGGATTGGATTACTCAGAATGGGATACGCAGATAATATGTTTTGCTATCCTTGTATAATACAAAGATAATTCAATCGATTCGGAGAAGCATTGAGGATGACTAAAAAATAAAAGAGTTTATCATTAGTCTGTATTCTCATATACAGTTAACAGGTTAACTAACAATACATCAACCAAACAAACTGAATATGGGGAGTTCCAGTGACTGAATAATTCAAGATTTCCTTGTCAGTGAGTTATCCTTATCTGGGATTGGGAGTCCAGTCTCCATTAAAAGTTATTTCAATTAAAAGTTTCCAGTGTGTATTTTCATATGACTATTTAAAAGAAAGGATCAACTAAAAACTTTTTGTACATACTGTACATTCGAATGGCTTCTCACCAGTGTGTACACTCATGTGTTTCTTCAAATCACTTTCAGTAGTAAAACATTTCTCACATATTGTACATCTGAAGGGTTTCACACCAGTGTGTCTTTTCATCTGTGTAATTAAATTACAAGATTGACTAAAGTCTATTCCACATACCGAACACCTGAAGGGTTTCACACCAGTGTGTCTTCTCATGTGTGTAGTTAAATTAGAAGATTGACTAAAATCTTTTTCACATAGCCTGCATTTGAAAGGTTTCTCACCTGTGTGTAGTCTCATATGTGAAGTTAAATTAAAGGATAGACTAAAACATTCCCCGCATACTGTACATTTGAACGGTTTCTCACCAGTACGCACTCTCATGTGTCTTTTCAAATCACTTCTAGTAGTAAAACATTTGTCACAAACTGTGCATTTGAAGGGCTTCACACCAGTGTGTCTTTTCATGTGTGTAGTTAAATTAGAAGATTCACTAAAGTCTTTTCCACATAGCGTGCATATAAAAGGTTTCTCACCAGCGTGTATTCTTATATGTGAAGTTAAATGATGAGATAGAATAAAACATTCGCTGCATACTGCACATTCAAACAGTTTCTCACCTGTATGGAATTTTAAATGTCTCGTCAAACAACTTCCAGTAGTAAAACATTTACCACAAACTGTACATTTAAATGGTTTCTCACCAATGTGTCTTCTCATGTGGATATTTAAATGTGTTGATTGGCTAAAACATTTTTCACACACTATGCATTTGAATGGTCTTTCAAGAGAATGAATCCTCATATGTACTTTTAATTGACTTGAAGAATTATAATATTTCTCACAGATCAAACATTGAAATTGCTTTTTGTCAGTGTCCATTATCAAATGTTGATGTGAGATATCTTCTTGCGCGAAAAAAGTGTTCAACAGGTGAGGAGTTTCTTGTCAGTTTGATCTATGAAATCTAATCTCTATAAAAAAAAAGAACACCAGGACCCTTGTATAAAGAATTGCAATGGCATGGCAAATATAACAAATCTTGGATTTAGCTAGTCAAAACAAAAAAAATAAAGGAAAAACTAATAATAAAAAATTCCACTTTCAATAGCCTACCGAAAAATATTAGGATTACCTCCATAAGCAACAATGAGCAAAAAAAGATAATAGCATAACTTGAGACAAAATTTGACATCAAATATGAAAATAAACAACTGATCTCTAATATGAAGTGGGCTTATTAAAAAAAAATGAGAAGCCAATTATTTATGATCACTTCAAGGCAGACATAAAATTACATATGAAGAGTAATAAAAACGATTCTTCATATATTTCTGGTCTTTATTGACATGTCTAATTTTCTTGAATTCTGCCAAATGCCACTCAGAAAGGCTTCACAGTATGTTATAGAGTCATCAATTAAATTTGTAATTACTACGATAGCTTTCCTTGATGTCTCTTTGAAACTACCAATAATATAATGAGAATAGCAACAACAAAACTCCAGTTGAGACTCTTGAGAGAACTTTTTTGCATTTATATTGGTCATAAATCTTCGTCTTAAAATGATGAGTTGTCATAGAAATCAACTTAAAATTTTCTCAATAAACAAATAGCAAAAAGACCTAGTTAAGAAGACTTAACAAAAACCGATAAAATAAGTGATGTTTGGAAAAGTACCCTTCCTTAATGACAAGAAAAAAAAAAAAAAATGAAAATGCTACATGGTCAACCCAAAATTAAAAGTCCCATATATGACAAAATGTCTCAAATAAAAAAACAAAAAAATAAATGACATAAAAAAACTGAATTTGCTACCAAATAATTTAAAAAAGCAACAAATGATAATTTGAAAAAACTTGAGAAAACTAGACACTAATGTTCTAGGTTGTATAAGAGGGATCTTAAAGGCAACGTCCTCTTCCCACAAAGGAAGAAAAAATAACCTTTACTTTCACTGAAAAGATACAATATAAACATAAAAATTGTTAAATCTGCATTAAACGGCTAAAATTTTCAACTTTCTTTCTCTCCAATCAACTGATGGCCGCTCTTCCTGACCACCTTGCCGATAAATGTTTTGAAAAAAGTTCTATAAATCAGTGATGTCATTGCATTCAAAAAATACACTTTAGTGTTGTAAATAATTCAAAAAACATTATGACCTGATAAAGATAACAAAAAAAGCAATAGATAAATATTTATTTGATAATTGCGAGAATGAACAAAAGTGTAATTAAGTACACAAGTGTTTTCAATATTTTTAATAATTTAAACAGAGATGGCATCTTTTAGCAGTATAGTTGTGGTTGGGAATGCAATGTTATCATCAATAATTATTTGCATAATAAATTATTTTTCAAACAAAACAAAAAAATATGCCATGCTATATATGGAAAGAAATAATAATGCTGCTTGTGGCCTTGATAAACAGATACATATAAGAAATTTTGTTATTAAATTACGAATCCCAATGCTTATTTGAATTAAGTTCGGAAATATTTTGCTGAAGCGTACATTACCGTTAAAGGGATTCTGAGGTGAAAATATAAGTTAGATTGATATGAAAGAGGGGAAAAAATGATGAACACCAGTTTTTATTTCATCTTAATCCCAATGCTTGTTGTCAAGATATTTGAGCTTTCCTAAAAAGTTGAAGAATTGTGATGTCATCAAGTGTATAAAAAAATGCCCCAATTATGAATGTTAAATATCTCAGGTTGTAATACATTTCCATGCATGAAAATTTACACAGAGGTGCTTCATTTCAATTCAATCGCAAAAAGCTTTCCAAAATAACTTTTCTTTACTAGTTCCAGACCCCTTTTCATTTTAGGGTGAAGCCCAATATCTACCCAGCAAAGGTTTTTTTCAACAAATTGACCCCTTTTTTAGTTTGAAATCTTTTTAAGAACTTCAAAAATAAAAAATAATGTTAAGAAACATTTTCAAATGGCCAAAATTGAGGACAGCATGATTTTTCAAAAGGGGCCTGGATCTAGTGACCCAAATCACATTTTTAGCTTTCATTGTAGATGTATTGTAATAAACATCTGCTACCCATATGAAACTCTTAATTTACAAAGGACTATATTATAATCTGAGATATATACAAATAAAATAGATGTTCTTAGTGATTTAAATGGTAAAATGATTTAAAGTGGTCAATAGATATTATGCTTGCCTACCTTGTAAATAAATCATATACATAAAACTTATTTATACTTAATGATTAGAATAGCAGAAAACCTTTAAGACAAATTTCTTTTTTTAACCTAGCATTTATGAGTGATATTTACTAAATTAGGAAGAACCATAGATTTAGTAGGAATATCTAGAGTGCTGGATACTGCTTTTCAACATTGCAGATATTGAACCTTTTAGCTTCTTTGGCAACCTTTTTCATCACTCCTTGCATTTTCCATCTTGCAAGGAGGGTTTACATGTGGCAGAAGTGCTCAAAAGCTTTCCTGGCTTAGTGATGAACATGTTTTCAAAAACCTCAACACTTCTAACTGGCCATGTATTCTCCAAGAACTAAATTTTATTCTTTTCTAGCAAAAAGAAGTCTCATAAGAGATATCGCATCAATATTTCAAAAAAAATCTTAAAATTAGGTTTTTTCAAATAATTCATAAGATTTTGACCATAATTTTTTGTATAAAGAACGAGACTTCATTTCTCTCAAATATTCAGCACTCTAAATGTACCTATTAACTCCATAGGAAAAACTCATTGAGTCAGACTTGCCAAATTATAGAAAGTGACAATCACTTCTAATCTTATCTAAATCAAGTCCTGCAAACTTGAAATACAGAAATTTAGAGAAGCATTTGAAAATACATCAGAAGGGCTATAATATGCCTAGAGTAGCCCTAGTTGCAAAAACCATGTGATAACGCGTTAATGGCACCTCATAAAATGTTCATTTACACATATAAACATCATTAAGGAGACTGATGAACACTCACATAATCTTCTACAATCTTTAAATACTCTTAAGCATACACAGACCCCTTCTCTTAGTGTGAATTACTTCTCTTATGGCTTTGTTACATTGAAATGCCCAGAATATGTTAAGATGGTCAAAATTTATTATTACTCTACTGTTATATTCAAATTATACATCCAATAGTGAGAAGGCATTGAAGATCACTGTGCAATAGAAGAGTTTAACAACAGTTTGTTTTCCAAACAATTATTTAAAAAAAGATTACTTCTACCATACAAGCAAAACATTTGAGAAGCCCTTGATAGTAGATGATTATTCTATGAAGATGATGATCAAAATAGTTCACACAAACAGATAACTTGAACAATGCCTAACTGGGGAAAAACATTTACACATACTCAATCTTTCGAGGTTTTCTCACTGGTGTGTATTCTCATATGTTTTGTTAAATGACAGGATCGACTAAACTCTTTTTCACATACTGTACATTTGAATGGTTTCTCACCAGTGTGTATTCTCAAATGTCTCTTTAAACCACGTCTGCAGGTGAAACATTTGTCACAAAGTGAACATTTGAATGGCTTCTCACCAGAGTGTACTCTTATATGTCTATTTAAATCACTTCCGCAGGTAAAACATTTGTCACATAGTGAACATTTGAATGGCCTCTCACCAGTGTGTACTCTTACATGTCTCTTCAAATGATTAGATTGACTAAAATGTTTACCACATACTGTACATTCACAGGGCTTCTCACCAGTATGTATTCTCATATGTCTGTTCAAATGACTTCTGTGGATAAAAGATTTTGAACATACTGCACATTTGAAGGGTCTTTCGAGAGTGTGTATTCTCATATGTTCTTTTAAATTACTTAAATATTTAAAACATTTGCCACACAACAAACACTTGAAGGGCTTCTCACCAGCTGTATCTGAAACAATAAAAATAAAACTACTAATAGCATGATAAAATATTAGATTAAACATTTCACTGAAAATATAAGAAATAAACAATGCTTTTTCAATAACAAACAGTTATAAAAATTTCCGTCAACACATGCACATTGGCAGAATAACTGCTACAGTGTTCCACTGAATAGACATCAACAGTGACTTCTCGCCCATTTATCAATACTGGACTGCGTGGGAAGAAAAACTATTCATCACTGACATCAGCACCAGATAACAATTTTAGTAACAAAGAAAAAACTAAATTTAAAGTCCTTTTAAATGACTCTGAAGCAAAATCTGTTTTGACTATGGCAAATATTGGAAGTATCAATGTCGACAGCATACAAAGGTTTTTATCAATTACAGGCTAGAGCAAAAAGACATTTTAAACACTCCAAAAACATGGTAAATACAACTATTTCCTTCATTTGTCTTTAATTTATCTTATAAAGATGATAAAAACTTGTGTAAATTTGTTGTATAGGGACCTATGATTGTTACTTTTTTGATTAATGGAAATGTGCCATGTCCCCTGTGTTCCTCGAACAGAAAGTGATGGCACTATCTGTAATGCAATAGGTGGAGAAACAACTTTTTCATCAGCTGTTAACTTGCAACATAGTGGTTACTAAGCACCGCCAAACACTATAATGATAATTCTTTAAAAAGCTAGTAAAAAAGAGATGAGCTAGTGCTAACAGCACTGTGCCTACAAATAAAAATTGGAAAAAGGGAAAAAAAAATAAGCCTGTGCTGGACCATAAATCACATTTAATGAAGATATTGTTGAAGCTAAATCTAATTAAAACATGAGACTACATCTAATAAATTAGACTTTATTCAAAACAACAGGAATCTAATGATATAACGAAAACAAGACTGTTGGGGCAATTCCTTGAAACAGCAAAAACGATGTCTCAAGCATTGGCCATAGCCACAAACAACAACGGGAGGACTACGTCTCAAAAAAAATTAGATGAAAAAATGGGGGACGAACAAATGAGGAATGAGCAAATTAGATGAACAAATTAATTGAACAAATGAACAAATGAAATAAGATATGTAGTAGCATGCAGCTAAATTAGGAATAAACTAAGCTGAAATATTTAACTATAGCTGAAATATATATAAGTGAAATGCATTACGTTAGTCAGTGTTGAAATGTCGGCTTTTTTCTTGGTAGTCCAATACAGAGTATATCTCAACTTATCTAACAATATTTGCCCACAGTTATTACATTTCTTTATTGAAATGTTATATCTCCATCTTGCCAATATTACCTCAACAATATATTTACACTGTAAACGCAACCAGGATAATCTTGTCTTCAGAAATCGTTTTATCATTTTTACTAAAGGTAAAGGCTGATAAATGTTGAGAGCCTCCCTAATTGTGTGCGCAATTTTAAGACCCAAAAAGGAGCGACTTGTTTAACCTCATTACCAGGACTTCTTTCCTTGTAAATTGTGTTGCTTCTCATAATGCAAGTAAAGAAGTTGCGTTGATACCTGCACTGCCTATGTTTTTTCTGTCAAAATTTACCATTGCCAAACTGAGATGGCTTGATGGCTTTCAAGCTAACACTGGGACTACTAGTAAGCTTTTCTCCCAGCAACACGATGAGGACATCGGCACTACAATATAAATAATAGCACTAATAATAGAAACTTGGTGAAAAGATAGTAAAACTTATCATGAGGAATTTTCATTTTTTAGAAGGTCTTTTCAGAAGGACTTTATAAAAGGCTTTGCATTTTTTAATGGAATTGGAATTCGAAAATGGAACGAAAATCTTCCTGCTGCTTATCAATGACATCTATCTCAAACTCTCACAGCACTGTTACATTTAGCAATATTGATACCTCCTAAAAATCATGCTATAACATGCATTGATGAGAAATGATAATTTTAAATGTTTATTCTCAGAGACTATTCTTGCCCTTTTTAGAGTCTGAATTATCGGACGCTGCCCCTCAAAAAATATCGATCTTTTGTTGTTTTTTATTAGGCAATTTAAAAATTTGAGAAAATTTTGCCCTTATTAGTCAAATTTGTGCCCTTTTTAGATATTTTCGGACCCTGCCCTGAATTTCCATATTACTCTCTGATTCTATCGGTTTTTTTTATTTTGAAATTGGGGAAAGAATACCATTATTTGGGATTATCTCTAAGAGATCTTAGCATGCCACTGAACACAAATTTAGCAGATCTCAAAGTTTTTTCAATTCAAAACTGCCTTTTTATGGGTGTCGCAAGAGAACTACTCAAAATAGAAATTCAGTTTTCTCAGTAGTCCTACAATCTTTCTGGGTGCCCCGTGCCGTCAGGCTAACAGGACATTTCAACACTGTTAGTGCAATGATATATTGTGTA
>JANSTP010004685.1:0-15749 GCA_025330745.1 Cladonema radiatum
ACTGAATAATTAATGAAGGACCAGGTTCATGGTGGGCCATGTCTTTTTACATATATTCACGAACCTGCGTCTTGACCAAGTTTGGATAGATTTGTTGTTCGACCGTTCTTCAGACGACCTAATAAAAAACGCGTATGATAGATAAAATACATAACAGTTATTTTCAAATTAAACCAAGTGAAAGTTACGTCACAGTTAATCGATATTTTCGTTCTGCAAAATACTCGAATTGAATATATCAGAAACAAATGAAAGATTTCAAAGCAACGAAAAAGAAAAAACAATCATGTTTTCTCACTAAAAGCCAATCATGTTTTCAAAAATTGTGTTTTTCTGCATCGCGAGAAAATGCTTTTACAGATCCTTTTATGAATACACGTTTACTCAAAGTTGCGTCGGAAATCTTGTAATATCAACATTGGAAAGTGCTAATCTGTTGCCTTAGGGCTGATTCCACGACATTTTTTCGAGAGAAAACATTTCGTTGGAAAATTTATACATAGAATAAAACGATTTCATTGGTTCGTTTTGTTCTCTTTGCCTTCTGATTGGTTTCTTTTTTTCTTTTCGTTTGGGAGTTGAAAAAATTTCAATTCCATGGTCAGAAACAAATTTTCCGCTCATCGAAAAAAAACAACAACATTGATTATTTGCTTTAAAATCCAAATTTCAGTCGAAAAAAAAAATTGCGTGGAATCAGCCCTTCACACAAAATTCCAACAAAGTTGTAGAGCAAGTTTTCAGCTAAGTTGTCGTAGTAAAATTTGAGTGAATCCTAACCAAAGCTTAATCTAATTACTGTAAGTCACTAATGTAACTGGGTTGTTAGTAAATTTTTAATATACAATAACTGCTTAAAGCAAAATGACAGTGTTCGGTATTAGTATTGAAATTTAATTAGAAAAATCGAAGTCAGTATTGACTGCTTGTAAACGAGTTGCTTATAAGAAAAAAGGTGTTGTATCTAATTTTCAATTCCTATTTTTGAAATCCTTTCAACACCATATCCATAAAACCATGGAATAAAAACCTGCTAATAAATACAACTTTAGCTTGGCGTTTAAATTCTTATGAACATCCAAGGTAAAATCCAGAGTAAATTTAGGGACTTTGAATTTGGCTATCCAAGTTTAGATATTTCAAAGCTTTTCCAATAACAAAATCATGATCATAAATACCAAATAAATAATTTCAGTCCAAAAACTATATTTTAAGAGGAAAAAACTCTACTCTTTTTCCTGTTTAGGAGCATTTTATGGAGAGTCCATTGCCTTTGAACATAGTTATTTTTCTATACACCGCTTAAAATAAGAATCTCAATCTGGATGGTCAAACTGCTTCAAAAGTAAACATAGTTGGACACATTCTTGAAAGACTTACAAAGACTGACATATTGACATTAAAGTTTGATCATTACAATATTAATCTGAGGTAATAATCAATAGTAAGTTCTTAAAGGTCATTGACCGTTGACTACCCGTTCTTTTAAGTCCTGGCTTAATATTCTATTCTGATATCTACTAACCTTGTTCGTCACGTAACGGCGCTCCTGCTCCGGGTCGACCAAACGGATCATAAACGGACTAGAGAAAATGGTAAAATAGAAATGTTCATATTGTTTGCTGAAATCATAACAACAAAAGAATGCGACAACTAACAACATACCAGTGACATGTCTGGTTCTCTTTTTAAAACTTGACGTTTCTGACGAGTTTCGTGTGCTAAAATGTCTAGATTGAAACAAAAGTATGTTACATATTGCTTGAAAATTACAGCCTTATAATAAAGCCTCCGAAAATTCAAAGTTGAAATTTTATTCTTTGATAAAGGATCGAGTGCATGGATATACACAGGTAGAGCCAAATAGAAAAGCGACTAATACTAAATAAATTTCTTAAGTTCGAACGCTGCGTGACAGCGAAAATACGTCAATATTTTGGTAACTCGACCAATCATGTAGAAGGGCGTTACCTTCCCTATGAACAATGATTTTGTTGTCAATAACCGCCTAGAAAAAAAAGTTAATATAAATCTTACCCAAATCTGTCATAAGCGGATCTTTTCTCGGTACCGTAGTTTTCTGAAATATATTGAAAAAGATACAGCATCACAGCTGTAATGTTCCCAACAAACTTTTTTATGACTGGCTTGGTAAGAAACTCCTTTATACAGGGGATTTGACTGACTGGGGTTTGGTCTTTTTACCAGTGTCTGTTGAAATTAATTTTTTTTTCTGTTTTCATGAATTCTTGTATTTTCCATTTTTCAAGAGGTGCTCAAAAGCCTCCGGACTAACTCACAGAAATTTTTTTTCTTTTTGAAAAACGCATACCATATATATCGTCTTTAGGCAAAACTATTCCTAAGATAAAGGGTATCAGCTATCTTTTAGAGGGACATTTCTCAATTCAATTTTACCTAAAAACTTCTTGAATTATCCAGGCTATTTCACAAAATGATAGCTCTTCGGTTCTAATTTCCCAAGACTGCTGAAAGATAAGGTGTCATTTCCCAATTTTCTAGCAAACACAATGATTATCTACGGCATTCAGACTACTATACAAGAATTGCTTTTAATGAACATTAAGAATTACCAATGGACTGATGATTCCATGAATTTGTTCTCTTTCCTTCTTTTGAAATCGGATTTCGGAACTTGCTGGTAAACAGGCTTTTACTGCACCATTTTCGCCCCGCAATGGCGCACCACCACCCGGATTTCCAAATGGAAATACTTGCTAAAAGAGACATTAATAAAAATGAAAGACAGAAGACAAAAAAGGTGAATACTAGCAATAGCTACATAATAAACTAAAGAGAGGCACTTTTATCAAAAAAGGTATGTGTGGAGGTGCACGTGTGATCACTTGCCTCAAATGGCCAGTCTTGGTTGAGAGTCAGGGTGACATAATGTTCTGATTTTCAGTCAGCATTCAGCTAACACTGAATTTAAATTTGATTTAGAACAGGTTCTGCGCATCAGGTTTTGCAATAAAAATGACATCACTGCAGACCAAGGGACGGATATGCAGACAGCCATATATCATCAATGGTAAATATTCTGGCTGTATTTCCCCCGGGGGGGATATTAAGGACTTTTTGAAAACAGGGAAGAAATAAGGGATGAACTTTTGGTACTTTTTTTAGAAATGGGGTAGAAAAAGAGGATTTTAAAAATAAAATGGTTGATTTTTGCTCGATAATTCCATAAAATTACACTTTATTGGCTATATATTGGATAAAAATCCCTTATTGTCCAAAAGCATCAATTTCTTGCAAAAATGCCGTGAAAACAAGGAATTTCTTCCAGGGAAGAAATAACGGTTTTTGGCCAGAATATTTACCTTTGTATATCATGGAATAGAAAATTATAAAAATCATGAATAGGGAGACGAAAGATCTATAGACCTTCTTCTTTAGTGCTTTCTCAATACTCGTGGTCAACAATTAACAAATGTTGCTATGGTAACTACTAAACAAACCTCGTTGTCATGATCGAGTTTGCTGATTTCTTTAGTTCGATTGTGATTATCCTACAATGAAAATGAGGAAAATATCATGAGTACAATATCATCATGATAAAATCCCTCACAAATATTTAATAATTAATGATAAGTATTACGAAAATAAGATTTTTTTCCAGTTTTAGTCAATAAAATGTTTTACAGTCAGAAAAGCTCTTTGTATTTTTGAGAATGGAATGTTTGTATCCAATGGTAATGAAAACGACGAATAATTGTAAAGATAAGTGGGACAGCATATTTTGATACTACTAAAATGACATATGATTTTTTAATGGCCGTCTAATGAAGGGGTTTCGCAATAAAAATAATGGATATAAAACAGATTGTGAAAGTAATAAAGATAAATTAAACAAAAAATGACGCTTTCACAATGTTTTTACGCTTTGAAATATTAAAATCAATGGAGGGAAACAAACCGACAATATAATAACTTTGGTCATTACAAAAAAATACTATCCACTAGGTTTTATAAACCGGGTGTTAAAGGGATTCAGAGGTGAAAATACAAGTTGAGTTCATATGAAAGAGCAGAAAAAATGATGAACAACACTTTTTATTTCATCTCAATCCGACTTCGACTTCTTGACTTCTTGGCCGACTTCTTTGTCACTTAGAGAATTTCCGTAAAAAGTTGGAAAAGTTTGTGATATCATCAAGTGTATGGAAAAAATGTCCCAATCTTGAATGCTAAATATCTCAGATTATAATACAATTTCATGAATGAGAATTTATACGCAAATAGCACGCATTAATGAAAATTCAATTGCAAGAAATTTTTCAAAATTAATTTTTACTTCACTAGTTCCAGGCCCCTTTTCGTTTTAGGGTCAAGCTCAATATCTACCCAACAAATCTTTTTTTTCAGAAAATGAACTTTTTTTGTGAATTAAGAATCTTTCAAAGAACTTCAAAAATAAAAAATAATTTTAGAAAATAATTTCAAAAGCTTGAAATTGAGGACAGCATGATTTTCAAACAGGGGCCTGGGACTAGTGACCTAGTGCCCATTTACAAAACATTTTACTGCAGAAGAATTATGACTAACACCAATTATCTATGTAAAAGTCTTAAAGTTGAAACGACTATTATAACCTGAGATATTTAGTATTCAAGATCTGGGAAATTTTGCTATATACTAGATGACATCACAAATTCTTCAACATTTTAGGGGAATTCCCTAAGTGACAAATCTTTAAACTCAAACATTCCGAGAACGAGAAGTCATCAATTTTTCTCTTCTTTCATATGAACCCAACTTATATTTTCAAGTCGGAATCCCTTAAGGCTCTTTCATCAAACAAGCCCTGATATTGGACAATTGTTGGTTCAACATTATTGGTTCAACATAAAAAACAGATAATGGGTTTCAGGCACATAAATGAAAACGTTATTTCGAGACTTGGCAAGCATATATTCAAGTTCAGCTGTAAAGGACTTTTACCTTGGGAGCTCCACCTCCAGGTCTTCCCCATGGTGCTTTATACTTTTTCAACTCTTCAAGATCCTGTAAGTAAAAGTAAATAAGGTAAGATATCGCCATACTGAGAAAAAACATACTGATTATTCATTATTTATAAATATAAATAGTAAGTAAAGACAAGGCATACAAATACATAATAAGAGGACCAAAACAACATTGGCTTTTATAGACAGGAATTGGGTTATTTATAAAGGTTGAAAACAATTGGTACTGCGCTATAGGGGCCAAAAATGAAAAGGGTATTTACAAGAACATGTATTTTGTACAAGTTTCGATACAGGCAGGTTTGACTCTAGTAAATCATGAAAACCATAAATGACTAAACTGAGCACATTATAAATTAACAAAAGAGTATTATGGCAGGCTTTATTGAATCACATAATTTGATTATTCAATTGGTTAGCTGATGTGCAAAATGTAATCTGCCAAAATGTTTTTAACATCTGAATTTGGATATTCCAACATAAAGCAGACGATATACTGTGCTCTGTAAACCAAGGTTTAAAAAAATTTAACCATTTTCAAATTACATTGGCAAATTCTATTCATCTCAAGTTTGTTGCAAACATTTCATAATGTATCAAAGCATTACAAAGCATTACATTAGCAATGATATTTACTACTGCTTTTCACAATATGTAGACGATTTAAGTTATTTGAACAGTTTAAATGAAATATTATAAGGAGTATTGGAAAACCTAAACTATTATTCAATTGGGAAAACAACAGCAAGGCTAAAAATAACACAAAACCTGGTTTACAGACACTGTAAGATCCTGGTTTACACTCTGTACTGTACCAGAGGAAAACAAACTCATGTATACCTTTCTTTTCTGTTCATCACGTTTTCGTTTCAATGCTTCTTTTTCTTGAAGATATTCTGTATATGCTTTCTCTGAAATTGAAAACTTTCCTATTCAATAGATCCATCAAAACCTTCCAACAAATACTTTGAAAATTAAATAAATAGTAAAATCTCCCTATCAAGCATTAAATATATCAAAGGAAATCACAAAGAATCTGAAATATGAATAAAGGTCTTACAATATGATGTTGATGGCAGCAAGGGAAAAAAGGCTAACCTGTTTCAGCAAGCTCTCTCTGTTTTTTTCTAATTTCAGCAGACGTTCTCTCCTCAAGAGAGAACATATTAGACATTTTAACACTGCCATTATGTGAAGTGCCATGAACGTTCTTACCATAGAGAAATGAATCGTTTGGTGTTTCATAATATTTTGGAATATTATCCTTAGATCGACTATTTCCTATTGATTTTGAGTCACTGTTCCCGTAGATTAAATGATTGTTTGCTGAGCCTCCAGAAGCCTAAGAGAAAAATAAACAGAACATAAAATAAAGATCTAAAAGTTTTCGAAAATCCTTCTTGCCAAGACTCCAAATCACTTCATCGTTGACATCACTTCACTCTAATGGCTGAATAGCAATACTCTGAATTATGGTACAACTATGTTACCAGTAGTGATAATTTATTATGATGACTATTCAAAACAGAGTGGATTTCTAAAGTTGAGTTGAGGTTCAAGGTTTCGAGTTGAGTTTGAGTCAAGATATAGAAGTATTGATAAAAGTTGTCTGATTGTTTGATACTCAATGTAAAAACCTCTATGGGAGGTGTAATAAAAACTGAAATGAGTTTCGCTATGTCATCAAACTGGGCTTTCAAAAAAGTCAAGAAATTTGCAGCTTTTGTATAACTCAACTAGCTTTCAAGCTGTTCCAAGTAGAAAATTTCTCCTCCAAAAAATTTAGCCACGGAGAGTAGCTAAGCTAATTTTTTAACCAAAAAGATATATAAAATATAGAGCAAATAGGACTTACTCTTCCATATTGGAAATGTTGTTTTCGGTGGTACCGTCCGCCGTCTGATTGTGATGTGTATTTTTCTAATGTTGATTGAACTATGGGCTCATATCGTTTATGGTGAAAGTTTGGTAAATGATGTGATGATCTCATCATTGATTCGCTATTACTGTATGTCATATTGTTAGGATTATTAGCTAAAAGAACAAAATTTAAAAATTGATGTGTAAGACCAACAATCCAGTTCATAAAAGTTTAACTAACAAGGTATAATAAAGACAATAATAAAGACTACAATTTTTAAAACTTCACCTTACCATCAATTTACAAAAAAAAAAAAAAAAAATTATTGACCCTGAATCTATTTCTATGAGACCTGGAGCCAACCAGAATTCATAAAAACATTCAAAAAATAATAGAACTGATATAAAACTTCAAATGAAAGTAACAGAAAATTTCTGAAATTGCTATTCATATTTGAAAAAAAAAAAAAAAAAGATTTAAAACATTAGTTCATGATCCACAGAGCAGTGAGCCAAATGGCAGATTCTCAACATTTTTAAAAGAATAATCAAGATCTTTATCAAACTTTTCTCAACAGTAGTAAATATAGCAAACTTAGAATGATGGTACTTAGATAAACATTAAAAACATAAAATTTATTATTTTTCCAAGGCAGATGTTTATGAATGATTGGAAAAACGTTTTAAGAAATGTGTCAAAGCTAATGTTTTTTTATTAAAAGAAAAGAAATGAACAGAACGATTAGGTGTTAAAAGTAAAACGATGTGTAAGTATTTTGTAATCTCCTTTCTCAAAAAAAAAAGGAGAAGGAAATAGAAATCAGCCAATTCACATTCATTGTTAAGTGTTTCAATATCATCTTATACTATATAAATTTATTTATTTATTTATTTATTTATTATGAATTATTTCTTCATTTAAAAAGGATATAATACACCTTGTACAAACTACATACAAGCTAATGTTTTCTGGACAGGAAGCTTGCAGAGGGCATCTTGGACCTAACATCAAGCATCTTTATCATTAGATACTAGATTGGGAAATATCAAAGTTTAATGATAACAAATTACAAGAAACAATATTATCTTCAAATGCAAACTTACCATAAAGGGTACCGAATCTTTTCTATAATGACATGCAAGTCACACAGTGTATCTTCTCCTTACAAATCAACTCGACTTTGAGAACAGGAGATTATTTAACAGCCAGAATCTTATTTCAAATCTTAATAAAACTATAGGTCTTTTATTTAGGTTGGAATCACTTTTTTAATAATTGTAAAAAATATTCAGTTATTTAAAGATATTCTTTACTAAATAAGTTTTTCCCTATGTTTAAATAGCTTTTTCAAGGGAGTGTCATACTTAAAACTTGATTTTTTAAAGTTCAGGTCTAGTCAATGAGAAGATTCCTTGATACGTTTTGAAAGGAGGGTTAATGCCTTTTTTCAGGGTTTTAGGAAAAAAACATAAAAATTTTGAAAGTTTTCAAAACACTCATTTTCAAAATATTAAGTTCAGTGAAACCTGCTAAACCCTGCCAAATATGGAAATTTAACAGAAAAAGGCTATGATAATGTATTTACAACAAAATTAAGTCTAGGGAAAATTCGGCACAAACACATACTTACCAGAAAGTGCATAGAAACGTAATATTGCTTCCAGATCAAAATCCGTAAGTTCCATGAAAACACAATATTATGTCACAAACATTTAAAGCGTTAACAATAACAGAACTTTCTAGTTTTAATAATTTGGAAATTTATTACCTTTTTGCCTAAAAAATTAAAATGATACTCTTCAACTTTCTGACCCATTAAAATCCTCATATTCTTTGAAACCTATTCTTTGGTTCCTCATATTATTTGAAACCTTTCTGAAAAGTCAAACCGAAAAGCATTTGTTTTAGAAAAAGGTTGATTGGTTGGTCGGTTGATTTTTTATGATTTATTGATATTAACCAGATTTTTTGCATCCTAAAGACAAACATTTATACTACTTTTACCTATTTTTCAGTTTCATTTAGCAGCCAAACCCCAACACATTTCATTTCATTTTTAACCTTAGCTACCTTAGCTAATACCCTGTACAGTTATGACTTGTCAAATATTAAGATGATAATTATGTATGGCTTTTCAACTCTATGAATGACAACATTAAAAACTTAAAACAATGCTAAATTGATTATATGATGTAGGATCAACAAGTTTTAATTTTACAAGGACTTTATATTACCTGCAAGAAAAAAACATGTGGACAGGCATTAAACACAAATTTAAATTGTAGTATTATATAAAAGATTTACAAAACACAAATTGTTTTGCAATATAAATAAGATTGCACAAGAATTCAAATGCTCACTTCCTTTGTATTCCTTTACCAAAGCTTGATCAATACAATCCCATACCCTGACATTTGTTTCGAGAATTTTATCAAAGTTGAAAAGCAATTACTGAAAATACATACTTGTCATTCCTATCAAATATAAACTTATTGCGAAAACACATACAGATGCTTTACTCAAATAAATGCCAAAAAAACTAAAGAGCAGCTGGTATTCGATATTTTCTTGACAGGCAACAAATCTAATCTGAGTGCAAAGAAGTAATCTATGCTTATGCATAAAAATCTATATGAATTATTAATTAAGCAAAATGATTTTATTTAATTCTCCTTTTTTTTACAGTTTTACTTCAATTTGAGGTTCACTGGGTAATCAAAGGCGTCTTATGTAAAGTTCTTTAAAAATCACAAACACTCTTTCCCTCTTTTCCCTATCTTAGTACGGTTATGTATTCATGTTGAAATCTTTGGGAATTCCCCTAAAAGTGTCAAGAAATTGTAGCTTGCAAAACCAGTGCTCCAAAAATGACTTTCCTGGTAATTTTTAAGACCAATCTTTTTGACCTAGAGAATAACATAAAACTGAAATGCTTTCCTATATAAAAGTAACTCTTTTGGAGTTTTTTACTATACTGATTAAATGCATCATCAGACAGGGAACAAAATCTCACAAGACGTACACATCCTGTAAATATTTTTATAATTTACATACGTTGTCATGAATAAAAGCACAAAAAGGAACGAAAATAACTTTTTCAAGAAAAAGCAATTAACGGAGGAAGGAATAACCTGAACACATGCATTGTAAGCATATGCAGATATATATCTCTAGATCAAGTCTATTAACATTATTTGGAAGCTAGTTTTAGCACTCCGTAGCTCCTTGCAACACAAGGCAGATATAAAAACACAGATCAGTATGTCCTGTTAAAAGTTATTTACGCCAAAAAATATTAAAACTACTACATTGCAATAACAACAACTTGTGTCACAAGATGACAGATTTCACTCAATATCGAGTTGCAGTTTTCAAAAGCGGAAAGGCCGGATATGCTTCAAGGAAATCTTCTATCTATGATTATAAGGAAAAAATCTGATTGTGTATCTTCAATATAAAAACCATTGAAACTTTCAAATCCAGCTCAGTCACTATATGAATAATATGATGTGATACATATATAGAATGATTTTTACGCTTCAATGTGAACAATTAACAAACTGAGTTAGACAGTTTGGATTTGCTAAAAGATTTCTGCGATGTGAAAAGGAAAAAGATAATACCTTCTCAGGGTGGGGGAAATCAATTTTGGAAGCTGTACGTTGACATACCGGCCTTCATATTTTCAAGTACGTTAGAATATTTTGTTCAAGTTTTAGTGTACTCATAGTAATACTTAGATACGTTTTACTTAACAAAGAATAATCTGGGTGCATATTAAATATTTAACGTGCAGGATTTTGATTAAGTATATGTATGTT
Organism: Cladonema radiatum; assembly: GCA_025330745.1. NCBI lineage: Eukaryota > Metazoa > Cnidaria > Hydrozoa > Anthoathecata > Cladonematidae > Cladonema > Cladonema radiatum. The sequence continues at coordinate 10,671 of JANSTP010004685.1, forward strand.
GACGAACAGCTTTTATTATTTTTGTTGTAGATTTTTGTATCTGATAAGTACATACAGGATTTCTCCCACCCTGCCTCTAAAATTTAAAAGTGGTTCCTTAATAATAAGGTAATAGGTAATAAGGCTGAAAAAACTGAAACAGAGTAATTTGTTTCAAAGACAGTGGGGCAATAAGCTTTCTTTAAACACTGTGAGGTCACAGAGATGAGACAATTGAACAGATCCGATTTTCGCAAATTTGGCAAAGTGATTGCAAAACAGAGTGCAGTGGGGCAAAATACTCAATGAGCCTTGCCAGTATTAGCTTTTCCAAGCTAGATTATACTAAAATATCAGGTTTTACGCAGACAGTTCTTAAGACCGTTTAACGATCCTAAGAACTCAATCTTTAATTGTTTTCTAAACTTCATCTGTCAAAGAATAATAAGGAAAGCTCCAAATCTTGCATAATATCTTAGTTTTGGATTAAAAAAATCAAAACAAAGAAAAAGAATATGTCATAAAATACTATTATACAGGTAAAAATACCCATAAGTCAACCAAAACACTGCCAATTCAGATACTGTGTATATGATATATGGATACAAAATTATAAAAAAAACTCAATCTTTTGGATAAAAACGGACCTAGCCAAAAGTGGCTGTATAAAACCCTGCATATTTCAAACAAACTCATAATTCACCTTAAAACATTATCTATCTATTTATCAGTACAATCTCCCCAAAACTATGAAAATCATGGCAAATGCAGTTCTAACTACCCAGTTTCAGGTATGTAGTTGTTGTGCAAAAACCCATTGTGCTCCGTTATATTTCTCTCCCACCTGCGTAGTTATTTTCAATGATACACATTTCAATGATACAATTCCCGCCAACATAGAGTGCTCAGGTAAAACAACAAATTTTAATACTTTTTGTCTGTTTCCAGTTGAAAAGGGCATAAAGCCTGAATATTTAGGCAGGGCAGCGTCTCATATCTGGACTCATAAAAGGCCTTAAACAGGCCCTGGACTGTAACTATGAATATAATTTATCATTTCACTATTTGTCTCCATATACAGTAAATAGGAGTCTATAAATTAATTGTCCATCTTCTTTACGGCTCTTATTTAAACTGGAACTTTCTTTTTGCTTATTTGTCCAAATTTGAGGTTCGTGTTCTTACAAAATTTCTCTTAGATAAAAACATGCAATTTAAAAAACAAAATTGCCACCAACATTTCCAAAAAGAACATTTGCGGCAGCAACTCTTAATTGTAGTCCCCTATAAAGTCCAAAATTAAGGGCTGAGTACTTCCCTCTTGTTATTCATAATTGCACAACCATCCAGTTTTTATCAAATTGATAAAAATTGATAAGATTCATGGTGGGGGCCGTCAATTTCTTTACTAAAGAAAGTTGCTTGCTAGTATTGCTACACTTGAAAAATATTTTAAGTAGAGCACTGGTAAAAGATTGAATAAAAAAATCATCAAAACAAGTATCAATTAAACAAGCATCATTTAAATATGTACTTTTGTTTAGAAATTATGGTCAATTTTTTTTTTCTAACTCAGTATCCACTAAGTGTACAGTAGCTTGTCCATATTTCACCTTAGCTTTCAGTTGTGCCTGTAATAGGTCAGATCTGAGAAAGTAATACTTGGGTGCAGCACCAAACGTAGGCAGCATGCATGCCACCCTAAAGTGTTGATAGAGGGCACATAATCTGGCATATCACATCCCCTCAGTTCTTTAGTGGATATATATATGTATATGTATGCCAGTCCGCGATAGATAACCTTTTTCATTTCAATGTCAGTTTGGATTTTATGTCAACTTTTTTTTGTAAAAAGATCTCCGGTGCATGGAAGCTACTTTTATCTTAGATGATTATATAAAATGATCACATTAATTGAAAAAAATTGTTAAAGAGGCACTATCAAATTTTTTTCATTCTATTTAGATGCAATCTATGGCTGATGCTTATTTCAGAAAAGTTTTTTCTCAAATCTATTTTAGAAAAAAACTTATAGCTATGCATTATATTAAAACAATATCAAAGAGAAACAAAGTTAGCGGTTTCCTTCTTCCCAGTTTGTTGAGAATGGACTGGAGCTTGTAAGCTATCTCCTAAAATTATCCTTTTTCAAGCTTATTGATTAAGTTAATTAAGTTAAATTATCTTTATTTATTGTCAGTTGAGCTCAGGCATACCATCTGGTGGCCTATACCAAAACCCCTGGGTTTTAGCGTACTCCGTGCTCCCATTTGTGCCTACAATGTCAATTGACAGTTGCTTTATTAAACAACCCAAGAGTGAGCCGCCTCAAGGATTTGAACCTCAACTGTACCGAACCTATCATCAGATTTTGCAGTTAAGCGATTACCACTACACCAATGGCCTATTTTCATTTTGACATTTAAATCTATTAAAAACATGGAACATGGAGTAAAGATGCAACAACTTTTAAACTCATAAAGCACAAGGTGAAGAACACACATTCTCTAGTGGTAGAGTGCTGTTTTTAATTTTGTTGCTAATTCATGATTACTTTTGATCAACTCTTGCTTGAAATTGGCTGTACACAGGGAAAGATTGGAAATTTAAATATCGAAAATTGTACATTTTCAGCTCAAAAACTTGGGATTAGTCTCAAATTTACGAGTTAAAAAACGATATGTAAATTGAAAACTAGTAAATTAAGTAATTTCAAGTTGAAAACTAGCTAATTTACAAACTGCAACAAGTCGTAAATCTCCAATTTTTTCCATAGCATTGCCATTGTAAAGAAGGGAGGGGGTTATAGCTAACAGAAAAAATGCCATTATCGTTAAGTGGGGTGAAGTTGTTCTGTGAGGTGAAGTTGTTCCCCTTAATTAAACTATGAAAATGAAATCATAAATACTGAACTCTTGTGAAAATAGGTGCTTACTAGCAAGCACAATATCCAAGTCAAGAACTGCAGTGAAAGAGCAACGTATTTTAAGCGGCAAGGATGGGAAAATGATGAAAAATGCTCAAAAAGCCATCTTACCATGCTGATGTGGATAAGAAAGTTTTACTCTGGAAAACTATAAAGTAGATGTATCTAATTTCAGCAATTTTAGAATACCTTAGGAATTTTTTGTTGAATACATTATAGAACAGCTCAAAACAGGCTCTCCAAACAGAGACGCTGGAAGAGAGAGGGTCTTTTCTAAACTAAACCAAACAACTTTCCATTTACACTTCTAGGGAGTAAATGGACAATCTAAGATAAGGGGTCGCATCTATACTCAAATTGCACAAGAAATGTCCAATGAACATTTCTTAAAAAATCCACCCACCCACAATCAGAAACGTCCAGCGAGGCAACGAACATAATCGTCAGATCAGAGTTCCTACCCCCACTGTTGTCTATAGTATATAGCCTAAACCATCTTAATGCCGCCACTTTTTCAATTGAATGAAATTCCTGACTTACAGTTGCGATTTTCATGCATGCAATCATGACAATTCGTTGAAACTATTATTTATCTATGTTATTAACACCAAGTTGGCCATTAAACCAGAGAAAAATAATTTAACTTAGGTATTTTCCGCTAGTCCTGATGTGTCCTTATTCTGCCACTTGTGTCCTTATTCCACCACCTTTCTCTCTAAGATTTAAAGACCATTTGAGTAAAATGAAATGACAAATCTGATCAAAGTTTTCTTTTTAAGGCTTCTTCAAAAGTCAACTGCATGTTTTGGTACATTTTGAAGTTGCTGGTAATAAACAAACACTCATTTCAAATGGAAGATGGAATTAAAGGCAAATTTCGAGGCTAATTTGGGGCCCTAGATAAATGATCAGGAAACTTCCATAAACCTTCAATCATGTTCGTTTGAGCCTTGACATCAAAATATCTTCAGAATCAATTAACTTTTTTTAAAAAGACAAATATTATCAAAATTTTATAATAGATTTTATATTCAAAAAATTATCCAAAAACAGCTGCTGTTTTAAGGAGGAAAAACCATAAATTAAAACCTTTGCTGTGTATCGAAAATCTGCCAAAATATATTTTTACACTTACAAGTTCAGAAACTTCTTAAGAAATAAGAAAATATCAAATTATGCATCAAAGGGTGCCCACTTTTTAAAGTACCCACTTTTTTTCGATCGCACTCGAAGAAAAAAAGCCCGTTTTCTTGATCATTTAGAGATTGAACCACTGAGTGTGATTGACATGAATAACAAAGGTTTTTTCCGATTTATATGCTCGATAACATGCGAATATGGCAAAACCTATGCGTATTATCTCCATCATAAAGACACTTAATTATTTTAGAGTGGCCGAAATAGGGAGGTGGCGGAATATGGACAGTCTTCCTTCGAACGATACTAATGCTGAGTCATCCCCATTCCTCTTGCGATAGCCTAACTTGGCCCTAGGGCCGTAACCATACATTTTGTAACATTACTGAAAATTTACTTCAAAACGCAACCTCGATCCCAGAGCCTCTTCCCTTCTGCCGTGGAAAAAAAGACTAAGACTCTCTGAAAAATGCTCTTCACTTCTGTAACTCACTTTAGAAAAGAAACGAAATAATTAATTTGTAGAACGAGAAAAATGTATTTTACAACAAATTCAGAGTTTTATTTTTGCATGAGGTGAAAAAAAGTGACAAAATGCCATATTGCCACAAGAAAAAGGTTCATATCAATTTGACACCAACCCACAAGTGGGCATTATTGAAAAGTCTGACCACAGAGACCTAAAATCACAAATTCTTCATTTTTTTGTTTGAGCAGTTTACATAGTGTGCACTCCCCCCAGGATTTGGGGGGGGGGTCCAAAAATTTTGAAAATTGTTGGATAGGGGGGGTTCTCTTTAGACGGTTTTTTAAGGGGGAGATAGAGTGTTGTGGGGAGGCTAATTTTTTTAGGGGAGCGTACGTCATTTAAAGAAAGATCTATGATTTTGGAATAAATGTATATAAGAAAGACGTAAATTAGTTATCAATATCAATATATTAATAATAAATATAATAATAATAATAATAATAATAATTAGTTATCAATATATATCAATGAAAAGTAAGTGAAGTTATCATTCCAAAGCTACAAACTC
>JANSTP010004796.1:0-10881 GCA_025330745.1 Cladonema radiatum
TTTTTTTTAGTATTTTTTAATTGTTGGTGTTGAAATACATCTATCTATCTATCTACAAGTGTTCTAACAAGCAAGCGTAAAAGTACGTAAAGCTCCCATTAATAGAAATACCGAATATAAATCTGCATTTGAACAGCAACAGGCACTAAACTTGAAAAGTACTGGGATTAAAAGGAAAGCTATCATAAAAAATCTCGCTGCTCTCAATCCTCCACCTCCAGTAAATCCCCTTTGATAAAAAAATATCAGGTATATAAAAACACTAAAGCAGACTGTTTGAAGGAGGGATAACAAAATTGAGTCTTTAAACAATATTTTCCAGGATTTCGAAAAGAGAAATTTCATTTGTGAGCCAGCTGCTTAGATCTTGGATGCAAACTTTAGTGGAATTTTAAGTGAGATTATAAAATCTGAGCTCAAAAACTGTGACAGAAATCCACTTGGTTATAGATACTCTGACGGGATCAAAAAATTTGCCCTAATACTCCATTTCTATTCACCAAGGGCATATGATTTCATGAGGAAATTATTTGCTTTACCAACAGCCAGAGCCGTATCTAATTGGACATCTAGGGTAAAATGTGAGCCTGATTTTTTTGGTAGATGTCTCTACAGAACTGAAGGAAAAATCTATAAGTAATCCTGGATACAAGGATTGTGGCCTGATTTTTGACGGTATGCATATCAAATCAGGATTGATTTACAATAACTCCAAAGGCATTGATGAGGGCTATATAGATTTTGGGAGCAATATTGCCTTCAATGAAGAAGCTATTGCCACAGAGGCTCTAGTTTACATGCTTGTCGGTTTAAAACGTCATTGGAAACGTCCTGTTGGATATGTTTTGAGTGATGGGATAAACTCATTAAATCTCAATACACTTGCAAAAAATGCTCTTGACATGGCATCGCAGCATAACTTGAACATTGGCAGTGTAACTTGTGATGGAACTGGTGCAAATTTCGATTGTATGAAAAAATGTGGATGTTTTTTTGGGATAGAACTAGATGAAATAAATGGGAAGTTGTCAACTGAATTTTTTGCAAATGGCTTTTATTTTACACCGGATGTATGCCACATGTTGAAACTTGCTAGAAACACACTAGCAGATCTTAAGGAACTCAAAGACATCAATGATAATGTAATAAAAAGGGACCACATTCAAATTTTATTTGACAGACAAGAAGAAGGTTTACAGTTTGCAAATAAGTTATCGCATGGACATATACCATTCCAAAGACGATGACATTATTGTAGTGATTAAGAAAAAAATACCAAATTAACTTTCCTGTATGAAAATATATAATAGTCTGCCAAACATTTTTTTTTATTTACAACACATTTGTATCAAAATGTCAGGTCATGCTTAGCTCATGTCAAAATGCCAAAAAAGTACCTATAGAAGGCTACATTTGACAGTTTTGATGATGTCATCACCTGATCACATGGCCTAAGCAGTTATTTTTCAAATGATTTGAGACATCACATTGTATTTTATCATTTAGGTAAGTTTAATTATTGATTTGATGAATCACTTGGTTATTCGCTGATTATAAGTTTACTAAAGTTGATGACGTCACAGCTTGAACGCTTTTTCCTAATAGTCAGGGGCTCATTTTTAGTGTCATATCTTTTTATAAAGTTTAATCAGCATCAACTTCTGCACCAATTGATGTATATATAAATGATTTTTGTAGAAAAATTTTTTACCCTGACTGTAGAAATTAATAGGTGTGGTCACTTGGTCAACTTAAGAAAAAGCACTTGGAGGTAAATCATCCCCAATCACCTTAAATCTTCTATTTTGCATTAAAATGTTTGGTTGCAAAAAGTGCTAGATGTTTAGAAAAAATTCCCTACCTATACTGTATATACTATATCATTTCTAACTTACTGTCTGAACTAAGCGCAGCAAGAAATAAAAAGAAAACGTTTTTTGAGGAAAAACAACTCTTTGAAAGAGTTTTAAACAGGTCTTTCTATCCTACCCACTTAGTATTACACTCATCTAATAGCCTTTATATAAAATTTTTCTTTTGGTTTGAAAGGCTTTGGAGGCTAAAAATTGACATATTAGTATCTGTGTCTATCTCTGTGAAGAAGCAATCAAAACTTGCAGATTCAGGCTTCTGTTAACATATAAATTGAACAAAACACTCGATGATCTGTTTTCATCTCTTGATATATCATTGTCAGTTTGTTTCAATCATTTCCCAAGCTAAAATGTCTGTTAAAAGTTTAGTTTTTCTGGAGCCATTCGCCACGAGGTTCGTGCTCTTGCCTGGCAGTTTTTCTGGAATCTTTTTTGAAATGCTGAGTAAGCAGTCTTTAATTAAAACAGGATTTTGCAGACCGGTGACCTTTCCCACAACCCTTAAATGTGTTTTTTCGTCAAAATCAACAAACAATACCCTGGGAATGGTATACAAAATTGTTTTCGAATTCCCAGACCAATCCGGGATTGGAGCCTCATGGTTTAATGTTGACCTCTTGCCGGCTTGCTTCGAGTATATCTTTAAAAACCAATTGCAATTGCACACAGGTACACCCACACGAACATGAAAAATTTTGTCTGTACGATCCATTGTTCTTCTAATTTATTTTATTTGCACTTGTCAAAAATGGGAAAAATTAGATGTCTTATATTGTGTGACGGCAATGTGGAATACAGTGTAGATGGAGATGAGGCTTGCATTTTCTAAGGGTGCCAATGCATACATATTAATGGACGGAGATTGGCTTCATTTCAACTTTGCAGTTATTTAACAACGTATGTAACAAAAGGTTCAAATTATAAAAAGAATTTTGCCACTTTGTTCTTGGTGACTATATTGACTATTTGTAAAATATTGTTAAATTTTCTTTAAGGAAGTCACACCTTTAAAATACACACTCATGAGTATTCCCCTTCACCGCCGTTACCCTCTTAGAAGTCACTCTCAACTGTATCTACTGCCTACTGAAATTCTCTTAAACAAAGCCTATATTCTGCACACAAGTGTTTGTGAAGTTCTTATTAAACTTCCTTTTTGTTTGTTTGTTCTTTTCCTATTGTAACCTTTCAAAGACTTTAGTGTTAAGTAATCGTTTTTATTTATTTTCAAGCTTGCAAATTTAGACCTGGAGATTTGGCATTGCAATGGGAGAGATGTGTGCTATATTTCGAAAACAAGGAGTACAGGAAATGTCTCGATATCTACCACACAGTTATCAAGGTAACGGCTCCTTTTATTTGTTATGCTATAAAAACCTGTGTTTGTTAATACTCAAAGTTTTGTGCTGTTCTATTGGCTTCTGCATTATTGCGATGTTGTATGCAGCTAGTTCGACTGTTCATGTAAGGTCATCGTAAGTACAAATATGAGATTAAGATTAAAATGATCATAGTTTTCTTGATAAGAAGGAAAAACAGCATTTCTATACGAAAAAATATTTGTTAACATGCCCACAAATGTCATGGCAACTATTTTTTTTATTTGACTAGCAGTAACAGTTTATAAAGGTAAAATCAAATTTTGGGGATGATTTTCCGGCAACCAATAAGATACATGAAATGATATACGTTTCCTGTTGGAATATGTTTGTGGTGGAGGTAAATCTAGAACCTCTATAGATATGTTTTCTTTTATTTATTTTTTCACTTTTAGTTAATTATTCCTGAAGACAAGCAGTCTTACATTGAAGTATCAAGATCGGTGGCCAAGGTAAAATTAAATTACCCAAATTAAATTTGCACTTCTTCAAGATGATTTTCAGTCTTTCAAGCAACTCGCAAACAATCATTATTTTTTGTTGACCATGGAGCAATATTGACTATTGTTTTTGTAAAACGAAATTTGAGCTGTTGTAAGTCTCAATAATAATTTAATTTTTAGATTTTCCATGAATTGGGATTGGCAGACAAAGCTGCAGATACTTTGCAATCAGCATTGTCAGTTTGCTCCGGATGCCACGATGTTGAAGGTACTTTCAATATTTTCCAACTTGTTGAGTGACATTAGTAAAAAGGTGATCGTAGTAAAAGGGTGATAGTAGTAAAAAGGTAGTAAAAATTATAGTCTTGTGGTAATAAAAATACCAATTTGAAAACTTATTAGTTAAAGTGTTTACTCATTTCTAGGTTTTCAATGAACTTCGTACTGTTATGTCATAATCTAAAAGTGTTGAAATCACAGATTCTGTTCAAAAAAAGTGTCTTTTACTCATTTTTAGCATCATGATTTAGCCTCATCCATAAGAAGTGGGCTGTTTTCGAGACAGATTGAATTTGCAGGACTTTTGCCTCTTTTTTACATGAGTGCTTACCAAGAAAGTTATACCAAACCTGTTGTGACCAGACTTTGACCAAAGAATCACCTGCTATTTTCTATGATTTAATGTCTTTGTGTAAAAGGTATGATGCCGTAGTATTTAGCTGAGACCTCAAAAATGAATATTTTTTGTCAAAAAAAGTTGTTTCTAAAAATCTATGTTCTATTTGTTTGTAGAAGTAAGACCTTCCAATTAGTGTAGAAAGGACAAAAGAGTGTACATTTTATAAGCAGATTATGAATCACTATCATTAATTATAATGATTGTTCAATACGTTATACAGTATACCTTGGGTGAAAATTATGATTTTTCAAAATCTTTTTCTTACATGTTTCAGAGTCTCTTCTTGGAGACTCTCATTTCTAGAACTTCTCTTAAATTTTGAAAAAATATATAACAAATTAAACATTTCATAAAAGCATTTTCTGGACTCTACACTAATTTTAACAGCTTGTCACCTAAATGCTCTGAAAAGGCCTTTGTAGAAATTTTTAATGATCAGATTCATAAGATTAACAACAGATTGCTCTACAAATTGCTCCACTTTTAATAGATTTTGATCTCTGATATGTTGATATATTTATTGCTGAATTCTTGAATATTGGATATTAAGAGTTCTGCTAGAATAAATTCAAGAGACAAGAACTGAATCTCTGAAGCGTGTAGGAAACAAATTTATTTTTTAATTTTTATCTATTGCAAGCATAATGTTTATCACTATATAAGATAATTGTAAGAACATACGGATGTGGTGATAACATAGGCTATTTGTGATACTGCTATTTTGATTCAAACCTGAGCCAAGCATTTGCTCATGTCATGAGTTTCATGTCATGCTCATGAGTTTCAAGATTTGATATAAGTATGAAATATAAGTAATGTATTGCAATGTATAAGTATTGTATTGCTTACTTTGACTTTAGCTGTACATTTATTAAGTGAAGTGTTGATTGGTCGCCAGCAGTATATGCAGTGTTTAAAGGTAACATATTCATCATTAAAAAATCGAATTGTATAGTTTTGTTGCTTATGCTCTTGCGTCTCTTTTGGTATTCTCACACAGAAATTTGCTTCCTGATTACTAGTATCACTCTGACCAGAGACTTATACGTTATCTTGATGATGTATCAGAAGGTTTTACTAAAACGTCTCGATATGAAAGAAAATTTTCTGTTTTTATTGTAATAAGGGACCAAAGATTTGAAAATGGATGATGTGAAAAGTTTGCTTTAAGATGAGAAATAAAAAGAGCATTAAAACTGGACAAAATTAATTTCAAATAGTTTTTCAAATGCCCAAAGTTATTTTCTCTGTGATTTTAAGGATTTGCTAATGCTTATTCTCACTTTTTCTTTTTTGTTTTTATGATAACATTTTTAGTCAAATGTATTTTTGAAGGCCTGTTAAAGCTGAGTATGATAATGTTGTAAGACCATCTTTGACAAAATGAAATTAGAGGCAACATCAAATATTACAAAAACACAATTACCCATTTGATATTCTTTTGATTATTGAGGAGGTTTTATGTAGCTGAATTGATATGTCCCCAGACCATTGGTGTCATCTGCTACCTACTTATTTAAATATAATGCTTAGTGTTAAAGCTGTTTTACAGTTTAACGATATTATAAAGAAACTTATGCTGTTTGCTCCTTCAGTTGTTTGCAAACCACACTGCTATTGGACTCCCTGAAAGCATCTTCAAAAGGGGCAAAAAGTCGATCTCACCTGAAGAGAGTGAAGAATCATTGAGCACGTTTCTTCAAGGAGTAGGGCATGAAAGCTTAAATGAATCGTCACAGGCGATTTCAACAAACATCATCAACAGTATCATTAATGAAGATGAGAAGGCGTATTTCCAGCTGCAACCTGTGTCTTCAAAAAAAGCTGATATGAATGGTATCAATGTACCAAATGACCTGCCACTCGACTTAAGAGGGAAACTATGTGTGTGTTTGATTTACTGTAAACAGCTCGAATTGGCGAATGTAAGTTTATAAAGTTTCTCTTATTTATTATCTAGGAACAACTGCTGTTAATGCATCAAATTAAGTTTTTTTTCATTCTAAAGTTAACAAGTTTTCAAGAGTTCATAAAAGTTTGTTTTGAAAGTTTGTTTTCAGTCAACATTCTGTTAAATAAATTGGTTTTGTCTTCTATCAGTGGAAAGCAATTCATACCATTCTTACTTCATGTCTTACTATCGCTGGTAATATTATTTTGCTGCTACATATCAGCACTCAGCAAGACCTTGAGAAGTGATAGCCATAAACATGTGCAGAAACATGTGCTTTGTAGTGAAATTTGTGAAAGTTCCTATTGAGACGAAAAGGTTTTCTTTTGAATTAATAAGAAAAGATGCATGATAGTGAGCTTATGGAACATTGAATTTTTAGAGGTATTTCTTTTTATAGAATACATATTGTGGAATACATATTGTGAAATACCTGACGTGGGATTTTAGGTTTTATTGAATGTTTATATATTAAAATGGCATCATCAGAATTCAGATGCTAAGTAATATAGATGCGTTATGAATGATATAAAATGAAATGTGATCTAATTTTTTTTATGAAGGCAATCATTGAACCAATATACGTGGATGGCATTGAAAATTCGGGAGATTTGATATTAGACATTGCTGAAGCTTTTCTCGAAATCGGTAAGTTGAGCCTATTTCTGATTAATGACTTCAACCGTCAATTTCTTCCCCCAACTTCCTGTAATATTTGTTTCATATGACCCAAACTTTCCACTTCATAACATTTGGTTTTCTTAAAAACGGAAGAAAGAAAGACACGCTCTTGTTCAAACTTCCAAATTTGCCTTACTTATAGTCCACTGTTAAGTGGATTTGAAAATGTGATCTATTTTCATTTTACACTGTGCCTACTCTACTCTACTCTACTCTATCAAATCAATATGCAAGTGTAATGGCATTAATAGACTAGTTTCACAGATTTATACTTTTTGTCGTTAACCCTTTTGCAACAACACACGAGGTAATAAATATATAAGATATAAAAATGTTCTTTCTTCTCAGGGCAACACGAAGAAGCTTTGAAACACCTCACAGAGTTGACCTTATCACAAAAATATAATCAGGTAAATAAAGGTTGTGACTTTTATACCAGAAACCATATATTGAAATTTTTGTTTTGTTCGATTAGAAGCTCAAGTGTTCAAAGCCATATTTAATATGAATGAGTTTATTTCTGTGCAGGCTGCCATTTGGTTGAAGATTGCTGAATGTCATGATACGTTACAAAATTCTGAAGAAACAATATCCGCATATTATAAAGTTTTGACTCTCGCACCCTTGCAAGTGGGAGTAAGGTTTGCTCTCTCCACACTCTTGAGAAAGGTTGGGAGAGAAGATGAATCAATGGCGGTGTTAGCAGGTAGCCTTTTTAACTATTTTACAAAGTCTTTGTTATGACCTCGGATTTTATGAACAACCAATCAAGAGTGATTGTGTATTAACCAATGAAATTGTTTTTCAGAGTATGTGGAGGTTTGTCGAGATGATAATGGATTTGAACAGAAGATTCCAGGTGATGAGAACAGACTCGAAGTTGAGGTATAAGAAAGTGTATGGAAGTTTAATAGAGACACATTAGTACAGATTGAATAAGTACACCCATTTTCTTGTAGGAATATTCGAGCTGGTATAACAAGTGTACAAAAATGTATCAAGATGGCAAATATAAAGACTTTTTATATCATAGCTATATATTGTTGGATAATTATCTTATGTCAACTTTTCGTGAGCTATTTTATTTTCTTCAATGATCCCTTCGTAATGATGTTTTTTTAAACTTTATTTCTTAGTAAAATTATGTATTCTCTCATTCCAGATTACCAGAAGAAGCAAAGAGTGGGAAAGGTTTTAATATGGGAACTCCTCATTAAAGTATTCATAATTTCTTATTCTTAAGTTTTCTATGTACAGGGTGGGGCACAATAATAAGAGGGACAAAAATATTGTTTCATATTTTCTAGAGCATTATTTTTTTCTTTTTCTTATTCTGGTGGTTTATAGAGGGACTTGTAAATTTCATCTGATGGCAACTGGCAAGATGGGTTACTACAAGGACAAGAAATGTGGAATGTTATTTTTCAACGTAGTCACCTGCTGCTTTTCATAGGAAATTTTTACGCAAATATCTTAGTAAGAAAATGCCCCATTGCGATACTAATCATATGTGTGGTACAGACGCTCGAAAATACTGAAAGTATGGTTAACACTATCAAAGGCTATTGTACCCTAAAGTTCAACGTGTGGACGCCAGCCCACATTGAAATCGTCATGGACCGACCAGAAAGAACAATCGCTCAGCAATCACCCAGATAGTAGCCCATCTTACTGTCAGATGAAACTTACAAGTCTCCTCTTTAAACCATCAGAAGAAGAGAATGAAAAAATTAATGCTCCAGAAAATATGAGACTTTGTTTTTGTTCCTCTTATTCTGCCCCACCCTGTATATTTATTTTCCTGTGCCAAAAGTGTCAGTGTTAGTTTTTAAGGTTTGGTTTTTCTCCAGGTCTACTTTAATTTGCACACTAATAATTCATCTGTGTTTAAATGCTTTTTATCCACACCCAAAAATTCACGTATTCCCAATTTTCCAAACCCACACTACAATTTTTTATATTTGTTTCCGATTAATCCGTACCCATGTCTCCGTCGTCCATGGTTTTCTTGAATGCTTGGCCATAGCACTAGTTATTGAGTATATTCCATGCCATCGTGATACGTCCGTTTTTATATACTAGACGTTGAAGGTGTCTGTGCGAATGAAAGAAAGTAAGAAGGCTTTGAGCATAATAGAGAAAGCGATATTATTCAAACCTTTTGGGGAAACAAAAAGATATCGTCTTGATCTCGATTATCTTATGGTCACCACACTTGTTGTGTCACATGACTTCTCGAAAGCATTCGATGCATTTCGTGTGCTTCTTCTGCATGAAAATGATGACGTCATCGAACGTAATACCTTGTGGATACTGTTTACAGTGATAGCCAATAAGATGTTGGATAAACGTCATCACAGATTTACCATCCGGTATTTGTTTCGGAAACCGAAATTTGTCCCTCAAATTATTCGCAATGGTAACAATTCACATATGTCTGGAACGTACAAGTATGCTATCGGTATGTTGACTAATTATTTTTATTTTAACTCAGACAAGAAATCATCTTAAGGGTGTTTTTCAACACCATAGATGCTGTTTTGGGGAAATAAGTTGCAAATTTTCTAGGATCAAAAATATCTTCTCATCACTACCTAAACCGTCTACTACTTCGAGTATTTTCAGTACCATGCGGTTAGGTTTTTTTCCGTCATAGAATTCCTTCCATTACACAAAGTTTTGTTCAAAATATTGTCTTTCCTTAGACATTATTCACTACCCTTCTTAGTTACACGTTGTAGGCTTTTTAGACAGGCACAGTTAAACTGTAAAGTAATTGAACTTTAATTTTACATGCACTTCTTTGCTGGCCTTTTCTCTCTTTTCCAAATTGAAAAAAAGTATCAATACTTTAGCGCTCGTCTAAAACCTCTCCCATAATAAAGTTATTTGTTCAATAATGTGGGTTAACTTTTTTGAAAAGTATGATGACAATTGTTTGCTGTAATTTGTAATTATTAAATGCTCACATGGTATTATATTCAGGTGAATTTTCGAGAGCGTTCCGTCACGCCCCCACGTTACCATTAAATAGTTTGCTGCTTGGCATATCTTTTCTTCACTTGGCATGTCAGAAATTTGCAACAATGCGACACAGCTCCATACTACAGGTCATATGCTGTCAGTTTTTTTTTTTCTCATGTGGATACTATAGTTTTGTAAACTTGTATTCTCTACATTATACAGGGCTTAGTGTTTCTACTTCAATACGTCATTCTCTACATTATACAGGGCTTAGTGTTCATACTTCAATACGTCATTCTCTACATTATACAGGGCTTTGTGTTCATACTTCAATAGGTCATTCTCTACATTATACAGGGCTTAGTGTTCATACTTCAATACGTCAAACTTCGTGGTGAAAATCAAGAAGCATTTTATAACTTGGGACGAGCATTCCACCAAATAGGTAATTTAAATTTCGTTGAACAAATCTAAGAAAAAACTTTGAGGGGTCGACCCCTGGATGCTGGAAGCCGGGGGCTCAAAATCTGTCAGAATTTTCAGATTTTTTTCTCAGAATTTGTCAAAATTTAAACCAGATAAGAGCCAAGAAACATAATGTCGAGTTTGTTGTTTTCAAATTTGTAATTCAAGGTATCCACAGAAACATAATTGACAGCCGCTGAATCAAATAGCCGTTCACCCTTTGCATATTTCTGAATAAGTTTCATAAAATTCTATAATAATATTGATCATGTAAACCTTGAATGCAACTTCTGACTTCTTAAGCAAACTAGGTCCTTAACACTATTCGTACCTGCTACTTTTGCATAACTGTTGAACTTTTATAACCTTTTGCCTAATACTTTATGACTTTTAAGAAAATTTACCAACGCACATTTTAATAGCAAAAACATGCCCAAAAATTTTT
>JANSTP010005129.1:0-15734 GCA_025330745.1 Cladonema radiatum
TCAAAACTGGACTAATTTCATTTGAAATATCTTTGATAATCTTCACATTAAGGTGGTATATGTCAGTAGCTTTATCTTGTATTTTGCTACTGGTATTTTGCAAAATACCAGTATTTAGTAAATACTGGTATTTTGTCAGTAGCTTTAGCTTTATCTCATAAAAAAAAATTAATTAAAAAAAACTCTACTTTTTTACACTAAATGTGCACCCTACAAAAAAAAAAAAAAAAAAAAAAGATAGAAGCTTATTTCATAGTTCACTTACGTTTAATTTTTTTTTTACAGTTGAAACTTTAACCTTTAAAGTTTGATCAGTTAGAAAAAAGGTCTTTATTCAGGTATGCGAAATGAACTTAAAATTGAACAAAAATAGAAGAATTCGAAAAAAATATGGCATCTGAAGAATAAAAAATACGTTTTTCAAAGAACGAAGATTCTCTACTCTGTCCAACAACTATTTTGATAGAAAGTAATTATTGAGTAATTAGAGGCAATTAGTAGAAATACACAATACTCCGCATACTTGCAAATACTCCCAAAAAAACACACCCTTACCTTTGCATGTTTTTAATGCAACTTTCTTGAATCCTTTTTTGCACGCACATTCGTAGCCACCCTTCAAGTTTATACAAATCCAACCTTCTCCTTTACAAGCATCAGCTCCTTTACATTCATCAATATCAACGCACTTCGATATAGGTGGACTCCATTCTCCTTTTACTGCAATATTGTTATAAAGTAATGTAATACAGATGGCCTTCCTAACAAAGGCTTCCCATGAGATATTCAATATACTGTCAGTGAAAGTGAAAAGTGGGAATCAACGTAAATCATGATTCCATCAAATTTTTATTAATGGCATTCTAAAATTTTGGACGCATTCTACTTGAAAATTCTTCGTGGCATTCTTTTTAGGATATGGCATCAATTTATCTTCATCAAAATGGCATCAAATCCAATTTACCACCATCAAAATGGCATCAATTTTTTGATGCCATAAATTTTTTGGCATCAAATTTTGGATGTCATCTAGAAATTCGAATTTTATTTTTGATGGCATCCAATACTAAAGATGATAGATTCCCCTTTTTAGCTTTCACTGACACATACGCAGTTATTTCTCCCTTAAGAAAAGATATTATTACATTCCAAAAAAAAGGAAAAGTCTGTATGATACTTAAAAAAAGATAAATATTTTATTATTAACATTTCTACACCTTGTCCTCAATAAGACTTACACTGTCTTTTTGTCCTTTGAATCACAAAAATAAAGATAAGAATATTTTATAAAAAGAAACTGTCGGTCAAAATGCTGCAGAAAGAACATGGCGCAAGAGGATTATTATTTACCTGAACAAGTACTCTTGCCATCGTCTTTGACATGATATCCTTCATTGCACTTCAATTCAAGTGTTGTACCATAGGGTAGTTTTACAGATGTGTTAACTCCTGTCACAAATTGTCCATTCTCTGGTGATGCAACTGCTGGGCAAAGAATTTCTAAACAAAAAAAACCAGTCTTTTTCTAAAAAAGTAAATAATTGAACTTTTTAGAAATGAAGACATTGCAGTAGTAGTGACATTAATTTATGCAGCCAAGCATAAAAAGATTACTTTTCTCTGGACCTGTAACAGGTTTCCTTAATAAATACAAAAAATAATCCAAATTGTCATTTTGGACAATGAAAAGACTTTTTTGGTTATTATTAGGTGGTTGTTAATATGAAAGCCTGTATAAAATTTTAGCGCCTTTTCAAGATTACATTTGGGGTCATCCTGGATTATTATGTAGAATTACTTTACTGAATGTAACACTCACACATATTGAGTTGAGAAAACAAGTGTTAAGAAGTAAATAATTTATTAAGTAGAGGCACTACCAGATTTTTTTTTTTATTCTCCAGATGCAATCTTCAACTGATACTTATTTCAGAAAACCATTTCTTTTTAAATAAAGATATTTATTTGATCCTAAAATAGAGAAAATATCTCTCACCAAACATTATTTTAAGGTGAAAAATAATATATTCGGCTTATAATAGAATCAATCGTTTAGTTTGATCTCTTTACTTTTGTCATGTTTCCATGGTAATTTTCTTCTTCGCTATAAATAAACTATTTCATTTGAAATGGCGTCAAAAGAACAAGTAAAATAAATAACATATTTTCTTCATCTTCACAAAAGAAATATCTTCTTTTCAAAATAGACATAAAAGAAAGTTTTTTCTTTTGTAAATGATCATAAAAGAAATGTCTTCTATTGAAAATACTACGAGCAAAGCAGCTCAGTTTAACCGATTTTTGACGAAAAAAGTCGTTTTTTTTGGGGGGGAAAAGTTCCATTTTCCCCTCTTTCCAAATGGAATTTGGGTGATAAAAAATTATTTTTCTGAATACTATGCCAGCCAAGTATTCCAGTTGGTGAATCAGAAAAAATCTGATAGTGCCTCTTTAAGTTATGAATAACAGGTATTGGGAAAACATTTGTGAAAAATTACAATCAGAGTTCCTAGGGGATCTACAACAGATCCATCAAGTCCTTTTTTATTTGATGCAACTAATTTTAGTTATTTTCAGTACTTCAGTACAAATGGAGTTTCAACTACCATTATAATTTTATTTTTTTACTTACGCTCACATGTTGGTACTGAAGCACTCCAGTTACCGCTTTCTGAACAGGTTAATTTAGATTGACCAATCAAGCGATAACCAGTAGAGCATTCAAAGGAGACCGATGATCCAACCGTGAAATCCTCTCCGATTCTTTTTCCATTTTTCAAATCATCAAGGGGTGGACAAAGTGCAACTATACAAAAAATTTGAACGTTAGAAACACTAATATGATATAGAATCTGATCAAGAGAAAATTGAAGACACATACTTGAAAAACATTTGTCAAGATAAATAGGAAACTTTGAAAGGACAATTGTGATGTCTGTGGTTCTCTTGCCCTCAAGTTTAGAAAAGATAAAACTGGACCATTTCCATTTTTGTAAATTATTTTTTCTCAGAAAATTGTAGTAAAAAAGACAAAAGAAGTCTGACTTCAATCTTAATTATACAGCGGTTTCTATAGGTCATTGAATATAACTTTAAATAAAAAAATTAATAATAAAAAGAAGTGTATAAACCCATCGTTATTAATTAAGTATGCATGATAGCAGATGCTATCATATGCCATCAATCAATTTTACTACCTATAAAATAGGATAAAATAATCTTTTTAAGTATACAAGATTTTTACCTTTACAATGTGGTTTTGATCCAGTCCAAGTTGAATTTCGTTGACATACCCTTTCTTTATCGCCAACAAGTTCATATCTTTTGTTGCAATAATATTTAGCCTTTACATTCTTGATAAAGCCTATGCCACTTGGTGTGAAAAATACACCGCCATTTGAAATTCCTCCTGGGTGACCACAGTCAGTTTCTGAAAAAAAAATTAGCTCAATAATAAATAAAGGAAAATTGTACCTACTTTTAGACAAAGTATTATCATTAAACTCTTCTCCTCTAAAAAATATTGTTGTCTGAACTTAAGCAAAATGCTTTCACTGAAACAGACACATTGTTTTCAGAAACATTTGCCCTCTTTTTATCTGGTCTTAGAATATTCTCTGCAAATACCATGAAATAAAAAGAACCTTTGATATATGACGGTCCAACAAGAATGAAATAAAATGAAATAGAACAAAAATTGTTTACATATAGCGTTTTTTCAAATTTGCTGGTAAATGCTTGGTGGTTTCTTTCGGAAACCATAGAAGTGGTTATGATAATTAAGGTGATGAAAAAATGGTCCAATTCAAAGAATAAGGAGATATTCGCGACTTTCTAATTATCTTTCTCTTAGGAACACAGATCCTTATGAATGTATTCTATTAAATGTATCCATTCTAATATCATCTCGAAACTTACTTTTACACGATGGTTCAGGTTGACTCCAGACACCACCATATAAACATTCTCTAGTTTTTCCATTTGTCAGATAATGTGTATCATCACAAACGTAATCAACTTCAGCTGTGTAGTGATTTAAGCCAACAACATTTCCACCAGCTACATTCAATTTCGGACAATCTAAAAAAGGATTTTCTAAATGAAAAATCCTGTTCACAGAATGGTTGCCAATATTTCCACTGTCCATTTTGCTGTGAGAGAAATTTAAATTGCATTAATTTTAATTTCAATGACAGATATCATATTCTCCACAAATCTAATAGAATATTCCACAAAAATCATCAAAATAATTCCATCACATTCAAAACAAACATTAGCAGACAGATGTCTTATTCTACATATGCAAGAACGCAGAGAATCAGATATGCTTTGTCTGTTTTCTTTGTTTTTTGGTAAATCATACTAAGTGCCACTCTTCTATACTCGAGTCTCTTGAGTGAAGTTTATCCGTCCCTCACTTATGCTTTAATCACAGAAATACCAACCTTTTGAAAACGTAGCATTGAATCCCGTTTCTGTCCTTTCTTCATCTGTTGTAAATTCAACAGTCACAAATGACTGATCAGTAGTGCGAAGTACTGTCGTTTTGAAATGTCCCAACGTTAACATTCCTGATAGGGAATCACCAATTGTACTATTGTCTTGTCTTTTCAAATACAAAACATCATAAGATTTCTCCGTATCGAAAGCGTGAAACAGAAAACTTAATGGCGTATTTGAAGGAGATGATATCTTCCATACACAAAAAAGGTTGTTTGGATAATTCTTAAAACCAAAACCAGGACTTGAAATAATGCCTTGGTCAAGATCAATATCAGCTCCACAGCCTGTAATTAACAAGTATGAAAATAACTTTGATAGACCAAGTATATTGAGACAATGCAGCAGATAACTGAGCATTTGAGAACTCTGCAAAGAACTCACTTTCAGTTTGAACAAAACAGAAAATAATTTCATTGTATGTTAGAAAGATGAATGTCCAGAAGATACAATAATGAGAAGAACAAGAAACTACTGAGGGGAATATTAAGGATAAAAATGTTTAAAAATGGTAAAATGCTACAAAATGGAGAATGTCAAAAAGTCTCATTAAAAGCTGCATGAAATCACTCAAATTAAATTTAGACCAATTAAAGTGACAAAATCTCATATATCAACACAGGGATTATGAAAAGATTCTTCAATGGACAAAAATAAGGTCATGGCTATGTACATAATGTAAAAAATATTTTGAGATAAAGTTCATTATATATCAAATTTCTTCCTGTTTTCTGATTCCAGACTTATGAATCTGCATGTTTTTTATGTTAAACTTAAAAAATCATATTCAGTGACTTTGTTAGATCATTACATATTATATGTCCATTTTGTTAAAAACTATAAATGAATAAATCACCTGTTTTGATCATTGCTTTGAATCCACGATTATTTGCTACATTTTTACTGTCTGATTTGAATCGAATCCAGAATGTTCCACCAGTTGATGTAATAGGTGATAACGCTTTCACATTCTTATTACCAGAAAATATACCAAAAAGATGTTCTGTTTTTTCACCATCTCGGATTTCTACAAAATCGTCATTTTCCTCAGTGTCAAGTTCAAGAAAGTTAAATGTTAAAAATTTTACGTTGAAACCATTAACAACATAAATACATTCAGTACTGTCTGGATAGTCATTTGGATAGTTTGGTGATGAAATTGTCTTTGAATCTCCGTTGTTGAGATTTATTACATTGTAGCATTCTTTTGATACTGAAGTTGAAAAGAAAAGATTTTTAGTAGTAGTCGTAGTAGTAGCAAAACCTTATTTAACGTTGACAAAATTTACAAGTAGCATAAAAGCTAATAAAAGTCAGGGATTTCCTGGAAGGAAAATACAACCTGTGCTGGTATTGGCACACGCTAGGAAAGTGACGTGTGCAATATTTTGTTAACCCTTTGATTAGTTTCAAAAAATGTAAAGTAGAATTTACAATTTCATCACTTTATTTTGCTTTCTTTTCAACTTTGATAAAAACGACAAACAAAAAATAAAAAAGTGATATTTTAGACACGTGCAAATCAAAATATAAAAATGAATCACGAGTGCCATTTATCACACCTGCTAAACTTTTCATGTGTGCGTGGGCGTGTGAGCGTGCAATCGCACGCGTCACAGTGATTTCCCTGAAAAGTTAACAATAAATAAACAAATATCGAAAAATTGATCAAGAAAAATAACATAAAATTAGCAACTAAGTGGATGAAAATATAAGACATAGAGGCAAAATAATCAACAAAATTTAATGTTTTGCTAAGTTCTATAGAAGTTTGTATTTTCATTATCTTTTACTGTACCTATAAAGCAAACTTGATTAATATATGGTTTGCATAAATGGCATTGGCAGAAAACACTGAGATTCTTTAACTTGCTTTTGAATTCCGAACAAGCTTTAAAATGTCTTACTTGGGAGGGTAAACTCTGCCACAACTTAGTCCCTAAAAAGTTCAAAGAACGAGTGCCATAATTTTCACTTTTAACAATTCTGTTCATAGCAAAATCGTGTTTGTTTCTTAGATTATACTCTTATGTTATTATGCACTTATGTTCTTAACATAGTGGAAATACATCCTTTAGTAAATCAGGAGAATCTCTGCTCCTTATTTTGTACATTTCAGTCAATAAAAACTTAACATTTCTCCTAATATATTTTCAATACAAAAACACGCCAAGCCCAATATTTTCACGCTGTCAAATAATATGTAGCAAAGGCCATTTCTCCCTAAAAGAATTTTCAGAAACACTTTTTAGTTTTCAAATAGGATATTTTGACATAAGAGCCCTATATTATGACGTCAAATCAAGGGTTTCTGCTTATGGGTGAAACTAAAATTTTGGGATTGGAAAATGGCAGCAACAGTGAACCCTTCTTTAACCATGGGTGTCCATTAAAATAAAGACAAAACACTTGAATATATACCTGACTTATACTTTAGACTAAAACCTTTATATGTAGTTGATTCATCTGTCACAAAAGTAATTAATGCAGTATTTCCTGCCGTCAGGAGAATTGGTGGGTTAATTTTGCCTGTACGCTGAACAATTTTTGTTGAAGCTACTTTCTTTTTGCCATTATAAATGGTTACAAAGTCAAATCTGTCCTCCGTTTCAAATTCTTCGAATTCAATTTCGATGCGGCTTCCTTGTTTGATTTCGATAATCCATGCACAATTCAATGAATTCTGGTAATTGTTCGGATAACCAGGAGAGACTATTGTACCAGTGTCAGTTGTCAGGAAACCACCACAGGTTTCTACAAGAACAGATAATACTTTTTTGTTTCTGTGCTTGTAGCATAAGATCAAATCAAAAATAAACATGAATAAACTTAACAAAAACGCTTCAATACACAGGCTGTACGAATCGTTTCCAGCACATGTACGTCAACGTACATTGAAAATATTTTTTGTGTACGCTAGCGTACATGAAATTAAATTGTATTGTACGCTATTTATAACTTTCTATGCTCGACTTCATTTCTTCGTAGTGCATGATTTTTAGTGTGGGAATTCATTTCAGTAGTGCTAACTTTGTTGTTTCCACTTTTGAAAACAGATATGAAGCAGAAACAACTTTGCCGCTTAGAGTTTTGAAGTCATCTACGAAGCAGATAAACAAAAAATAAACGTAATATAAGTGGTTAAAACTTTCCGGTATTTAGTGTTCAAATTACTTATAAAACAGATAAACAAAAAGCCATGAACTAAGCAATTTAAAGAGCGTACAATATTAAAGAAGTGAGATGTACGTTGATTCTTGAGCATACAAATTTTGATCAATTTTTGTGTACGTGAGCGCACAAAATATTTTTGTCCATCATTTGTAAATTCATATACGTGCGTGCGTGCGTACACGATGTCTTACAGCCTGATACAAATGAGGCTTATGATAATTGACTAAGCCTTTTTTCGTCAAACTATAGAGAAATCGATGCTTTTCTTTAATACAACTACTTAATACTCTTTCTATGATTTTAAACATTCTTCAGTGTTTCCCATAGCACAATTTTGACTACAAAAGTGTGCATTTAAAAAGCAAAGTACAATGAAATCTGTTTGTAACGTCCACTCAAAAGAGGCAACATTTTTGGCCAATTTCTGACACATCAATTTCTATTTGTAAAACGACATCTACAGAAAAAATCAGCTGGCCATGGAAAACAGACTTTTGTTATAGAGAGGTGGCCACCAAGACAGGTGCTAATAGTCCATAACAGTATGCTTTATTCAACTCATAATAGCAACATGGGTCAGTTAATTTATTTTTAATAGCTTATTTATGTTCTGGACATTTATAGAAGGGAGGAACGAATATTACAAAAACAATACTCCAGATGAAATTGAAAAATAAACCTTGGTTGGAAATTGCGTTTGTTAACACTTGCATTTGGTAATTAGCAATACATTCTGTTAATTATACGATCTTATCATTTTGATCAAGGTAGAAATTACAAAATTTTGGTTGAATGATAACAACGGATTGTTTTTCCTAAGCCAAGACTTTGAGCTGCTTACATGAAAATCTGCAATAACATTTATATGGACACATTGCCATCTATCAATAGCAACTTGAGAAGAGTGGACATTTTTTGAGAGTGATCATAGCTTCTAAAGCTTTGTGTTTGAAAAAAAATCTGTAATTTACTTGTTTCACAAAGCATTTCATCCGATCCATCTTTGCATTGTGGAATTCCATCACATCTCAAATTTTTTTGAAGGCATTCACCGTCATCGCATCTGAAACTTCCTGTAAATGAATGCAATTATTAGGATCATTTTTCTGAAAACGTTAAACTAAATTGAAAACCTGTATGATTTATACTTTTATAATCACTCGATTGTTAAATAAAGAATTTCTGCTTTCACCACAATATTTGCATGAATATTTTGAATACTCAAATCGGCATTATAATGACATTACTAAACTTTTCCTTCTTCGAAAACCAGTATTAATTATAGCGAAATATTTTGGCAAGTAAAGAATTTATTAGATAACAGAAGGAAAACACAGCCGAAACAGTGTTATAATACAGCCAAGTATGAGCAGTGTTCTTGATTTATGTGTGTGCTTTTGAAAGGTTTGTCTTAGTGAATATTTCATGAGCCTTATAGTTTTCAAACAAATTTTTACCTCCATGAAACTGAAACTTCAAGTCAGTCATATAAGGGAAATAATTTGAGAGAACAAAATCAAAACAAAATTAGTTACCTTTAACACATGCATCCATCTAAAGCCAAAAAGAAGAATAAGTTAAAAACTCTTATTATAAATTAACCAAACACGTAGATCCTAAACAGTCACCATTATACTTTTAAAAATATAAATCTAATTTCAAGGAATTTATTAGGATAAAAATTTATCTCTTTCTCAGAAATCAAAAAATGGCATCAAAGTAACACTATAAATACTGAAGGATAAAAAATACTAATTGACTTATAATTAACAGAATGTAACCAAAGTGATGTAAAATGAAAATTAAGCCTCACAAAATAAAATATTACTATTATTTTGAAAGAATTAAAAAAGAAACACCATTTTGTGTGTTATTATAACTAAATTTTTTTGATTCTTTTTGATGTGAAGACATGTTACAAAGAGTTCTTGCTAATACAAATTGCTTACCTGACAAATGAAAGAAAGTTGATCATTGCATTTAACATTATTCCATAGGTACTGCGGTCCACCAACACCCAGTTCTACACAATCTTCCCCTGTGCCATTAGATGGCTCATTGTTCGACCACATAAACTCTTTACTGTTTGCAACTGATCCATCAACCCATTTAAAATTTCCTTCTGATTCACGGTCATTCAAACCTACAATTAAAAGATTTGAAGCATAATTAATCATCTATTTTAGATTGAAAGGTACCAGAATGAAAAATCCAAATTAAGTTCTTTTATTATTTTTTGACCAGCAACTATACTTTGGATAAGCAATAAAAGGAAATATATATCAACACTTGCATGACCCAAACTGTTGTAATTAGTACTAATATGTCAGATTTCGAATACAACACTAAACTTATACATTAAAACAGAAACCAAAGACAACTAATAAGACAAATAACAAAACAAATTGCATGTATGTTGTGGCCATCCCAGAAATGAGCGCTTCCAAATCTCTGGCACAACATACTATGTCTGCCCCCAGGTTGGAATTTGGACACGAAGGAAAATAACAGTGCTATGACATATACACGGACAATAAAAAGTAAAAAACATGTTGGCCACATATACAAACATATACTCATTAATTGATCGACAAAGAAAACTCAATCTTTAGGATAAAAACAGACCAAGCCAAGAGTGGATGCATAAAACCCTGCCAATTTATTCTTTTATTAACCCTATTCATGATGGGCTATTTTTGCCACTCAAAGTGCCCCTCCCTCTGTAAATCAGGAACCATAGTAGTATTCTGAATATAACCTGGCACACTAATACTTCAACCCTTTCTGCACACTTCTGCATAATTTGGATCTTGATGACGTCATTCAAAAATGATGACATCATCAATTTGACGTCAATGTCAGGAAAAGTTGAGAGAAACCCATTTTTTCAGGAATTTCAAGATTATAAGTAACTAGCACCAAATAAATGATATTTTTTTATTATATACCTCTAATGAGCTATTTTTTAGGAGAAAATATCATTCATATAGGTTTTGTCCAATAAAAATGGGAGAAAAATGGGCATTTCGTTCAAAATTTTGCCAAAATTATGTTACTAAGGCCAAAAAAGCTTGTTGCTAGTTACGAAACAAAAAGTAATAGTACTATTGTGCCCCCCCCCCTCCTATCCTGAAATAGGGTTAAAAAGCCAATTTTCTAAACAGTAAAAAGAATTTCTACTACAGTGAAGAAACACTTCCCGGTCCAACTCTAAGAAAAAAATAACATTTTCTTAGCTAATTTCAGTTCTCTTAGACCTGAATTCATTTTTGAAGGATTCTTTTTATTGGGCTTTCTTTTGTAATAAGCCAATCAACTAATTCATCATTTTGTCAATAAACAAAATTCCCTATTCTCCAATATAAAAAAACATGAACTAATTATAAAATGAAACTTACCAATATAAACATTACTGATAAAATTATTTGTTCCAGTTACCCATCGTGAAAGGAAATCATTCACTTTAGTTTCTTTGATTGTAACCAGATTTCCTCCGAGCTCCTCACATTTATACTGTGCATCTGACCATTCTTTTGGACTATCTTCAAACTTGTAACATTTTTCACAGTGTAAAGTCCAATCTATATCACATGACAAACACCACCATGATGAACAGGTATTTATAGTAATATTACCAAAAATTAAACCTAGAGTAATATTGGTAAAAGACTGGTGTCAATCAAATCAATATAATAAATATAAGAACCAAAAAGACTAACTTCAAGCAGAGTGTGAAATAAGAATTACAAATTGAAAGGACATTTATAAAATTTTGATCGGACATACTGGACCAACTGCATCAACATTTTGAGTCAGTTTGGAGGGATGTCATCTAAAAATGTGCGGATGTGTCCGATCTCCTGCCCTTATTTCGCAACCTGTTTCAGGCAAAGGATCAATAGAAGTATAAAACTGTAAATACATGTTAAAAAAGGTATTGGGTTTTTAATAAAACTTACAATTATTATTTAAAATTTGAAATAAAAACCAAAACTAAATTGAAAAGTTAGTAATCGAGATAAATAAACAGTATAATAGACATTTCAACCAGCCTATTTGATCTAAAAGAAAATCAAGATCATTTTTTGATTTTTTAAGTAACCTAAGGTGGTAATTCCATTATACTGAATAGCTGTCATGCTGTTTTCATTTTTATATCGGTTACGGTTCCCTGTTCCACTTATGATGAATAACTCAACACAATTTTCACATTAGATAGGTTTCAAGACACTGTGCTCTCAAAAGTGATATAAAATCATGAGGATAGGTTTTTGTGATGATTTTTTACAAATGGAAACACTTAATCGGCATGAAAATCAAGATGATAATTTAATGTCATTAATTTCATTTAGGAAAAGGGCCCATAATTTGGTTGATAACTTTTTTTTGTAACATGTTTTTGAAAGAAAAAAAAACTTTCTCCCACATGTTTTTTTAAAGGTACTAGAGTATAAATCCTGGCTAATATTTTTGCATTCTATTTGGGTTTTTAAAAAGCTTGAACCTTTAATAAACTTGAAAGTATTACGTCCATGTGATTTGAGTAGTAACTTTTATGTAGCCATTCTTTTGAAAAAGTTAAATCAAAGTAACTACTCTCAAGAAATTCAAGAGATTTCCAGGGTCTTTTTTATTTATTTTTTTTTAATGAAAAATATTGTCAGGTATAAAATCATACTAAATTTTTGTGTAGTAACAGAAACATTTTTTGGCTTATAACAGTGGTGTACCCTCATGGTAGCAGGTGGTTTTCAGCAACTAAAACTTTGTCCTGACTACCAGAAATTGTGAGTCAGTAACCCAAAGTGGAAAGAAAAACAAGGCTATAGAGGTTGAAAATACCAATCAAAATATTTTCTGGTGGTTTTATATCACTAATAAACAAAAAATATACAAATTTTGTTGCTTTGAACATCAAGAAAAACCATCCACGTTCATATTTATTAATAATGTTAGATTTAGACCAAATCAATGCCGACTGGCCAAGCTACCAGGAAAAACTGGGAAGGTACACCACTGTATAACAGTATGAAGCAGTTTTTGTTTCCATCATACCGGCTAGAAATTCAAAACGACACGAAAACTTAGTCGCTCGGTATAGTGGAACCTCAGCGAAATAGTGAGTAAAAAGTATTGAAAATGTATTGAAAATGCAAGATTGCTCAAAAAAATTTGCTAAACGGAAAAAATCTTAAATTACAATCCCCTTTCCTCAGTTCCAGTCAACTCCTGGTTTCATTTATGTCAGAGAAAACACCCATAATGTCCAACACATCCAGCAAAGTTGTCTAAGTAATGAGTCAAAGTAAAAAGATCAAAAACGCTTACCATCTGGGCATTCAAAATTTTCTTCAAAGAATACATCATTGGTTCCCTGAAGGCAAGAAAAAAGCACATTTACTAATGAGTAAAATGTTGCAGATATTTATCTCAGAAAACGTTTACTTTTTATTTCATTTAATAAATTCGCTGTTTGAATGTACAATTTTTGAATATTTTTTACACGTGATTTTTGAGAATAATGATAAAATGACAGCTCTGTTTGCTAAAGAGGCTATGATACAACTATTGTTACTATTATCGTGAACAATAATTAATTGGAAAGTATTGTATACTTAACAATACAATACTTAATACTCAATACTCAATACTTAACAATACTTAAGCTCTACGTGATTACATTTGTGAAATAGAAGGCATGGCTAAATGAAATCACTTATTAGATATATAGTGGTAATTTATTGATACTACCTCAAAAGTGTGGCCCTTCTTCTACTAGAATGTACAGTTAATGGAGGAATAACAACAGTTCTTTATTCCGTCAGCTTGTATTATTTTTGTTTGCTTGCTTGCTGATTATACAAAAGGATAAGTGACCAAACAGGAATTTGTAACAGGTGTGATTACTAAGAACACACTGCAAAAATAATGTCCTTGAACAACAGCTTCAAACATAAATCATTTATGATTTATACATCAGGTCATCAAGGTCATATATGTATTAACAAACTTTCCAAACTTCGTCTTGTTTTGCATTTGAGAACTGTAAAATCCATTCTCTAAAAACTGATAATCATTTATTATTTCTGTTAGAGTCACTGCATAAGGCTCTCCCACCTCTTTGCGTAATTCTGATGCCAAGTGTGATCTACTGTAGGGAAGCAGTGTGTAAGCCAGGATTTGAAAAAATTCAGCGATTTTCAAATTACATTGGGAAATTGCAGATATCTCAATTTGATTCATACATTTCACAATGTTATAAAGCAATTAAAAGCACTAGATTAGCATTACTAGGAAAGGTTTACTATTGTTTTGGACAATAATATCCAGAATTTAAAATATTCTAACAGTATTGCCAAAGCTAATTGGGAAAACATAGACTATTTTTCAATTGGGAAAATGGCGGAAACGCTGAAAATAAGACCCTAGCATACACCCTGGGAAGTTAGTTGCTCTGAAATAGTGCCCTTATATGGGGCATAATCATTTGTAAATAAAGTTTTCTCGACTTTTCAACGAAAAGTTTTCAGAAAATTGCTAGTAAGTGTATTCTTACTTTTTAGCCTAATTCCATCCAAAATATTTGGTAAAGAATAATCTCTAAAAGCATGTATATAAATATATTTTTTCGGTCTGAAATGTTGGGTGGGCAAATTAGATGTCAGACTACTGCTACACATACCCCATCAACACTTATAAGAGGCTTGCCTCATCAAGTCAGCCTCGTCAAGTCTCAAGTCTCAGTCTTCTTTCAGCAACAAAACCAATTCAAGTGTAACTACTGTACGCTGTGAAAGAATACATATGATTGATTGATTGACAAAATCTTGTCAAAAAGTGATATTAAATGGAAATTGATTGACAAATTATTCGGCCAAAATACATGTTTTTTTAAAAGAAACCAAGCACCTGGCCTAGTTCCAAAAGTCCCTTAGTTAATGTCTAAATTTGCTTCCAGAGGTTTCTTAGAAAGTTTCTTAGGTCATGACTATAGCTAGCTGCTTGGCAGAAAACATTTCTTGTGGTCTTTAAAACCTGATCAAAATACAAGAAAATATTAAGAAATCAGTTAACGAAGACCAAAAGTCTTTAAAACATCCTTATTTCTCACCTAGGAACAACATCCATATTCACTTGTGCCACGCTTATTGCCCAATGACCGGAAGTAGGTACTAGGTTTAAAGGCGAGGCTGATAAGCATAGCATATATGAATATTAAAAACTGAAATATACCCAGATCAAGAAAACGAAAAGTAGAAGCTTGCAATATTGCGTAAATCTGTACAAAACTTTCTGTGCCTTTCCTGTCAACTTCTACAAAATTGTTATAAGTTAGAAAAAAAAAAGTTTTATAAAGAACACTGTGTATCAGATCTGCATAACAAAAGAACCATATATCATATTTCATAGGGGGCGTAACGCAGTTGGTAGCGCACCG
Organism: Cladonema radiatum; assembly: GCA_025330745.1. Lineage (NCBI taxonomy): Eukaryota > Metazoa > Cnidaria > Hydrozoa > Anthoathecata > Cladonematidae > Cladonema > Cladonema radiatum. The sequence continues at coordinate 15,113 of JANSTP010005129.1, forward strand.
GGCAGCGAATCCGAGTTCAACCCACGCCTCGGTCGTATAGCAATCATAATATCTTTTTATCAGGAAATGATCACGAGCACATATGGGAACCTAAGTCAGTTATGGTGTTTATACGGGATCACCTTGGAAATCAGGCTTTGGCGCTGAAGGTGTTTCATCCCTGTCACTTTAGAGTGGCTAAACAAAACTTACTTAGTTTACTTACCTATACTTTGACTCTTTCAGTATTTATAATGTTCATTGTTTTCGGAAAATTACTCAGTGTTAACACTTTTCAAAGCATTGCTTGCTTTTCATCAGTTGGAAAAGAGAAATTCAAATAAGGGGCTATACATCCTCTACTTGTTTTTTTGTTGCAGAGATCAAGGTGTAAGTATTTTTGTGAGTGGACAAAGTGCCAGACTGCTGAGTATGGCAGGCGTGCACTCGAGATAAAAATGCTATAGTTATTGGAGTGCACATGAGTATTTATTACAAACTATCCTAACTTTTTTGGTGCACTTTAGCATACAGTTGAGACCAACACAAGAGTTCTTAGTCGGTGCAAAATTCTGCATCGTCGTAGTATACTACGTCACTTTCTCCAAGGACAGACTCTAACAAGTTGGCAGTGTCTACAGAA
>JANSTP010005240.1:0-15727 GCA_025330745.1 Cladonema radiatum
GCATTTTTTTTATATATTGCAGAATCGCAATGCAATTGTGTTCACCATAGTAAAAGAACACAATATGTAGATTAACCACTTTTTTCCAAATAGTCAGTGTTGCATTTGCAAAAGATTTCTCCTTCTTTTAGACTGGAGAGGGTACACTGTACCGCCATCCTCGTCCTCAAAGGTTTCCAGCAGAACCGCAGAGAAAAACCCCTTAAAAAGTCATATTCTCAGGGCAGGGAGTGCATGGGAATGCCATGTGAGGGCTTAGCTGATTCTCTTATATATTCTTGATGCGTGCATTAAGGCGAGAGATCTTTCTATTGGCGGTACCTTTTCTCAACACCTTGTGTTTTACAGCAAGGTGAATCTCAGACATAGTTTTAGAAAAAGCTGTTTTCAGGTCACCCTTGTCGCCACTGGAAATATCGCGTTCCAATTTACGGATAAACGTTCGCACGCGACTTATTCGTGACTTGTTGCGTTTAGTACGCACATGGGTCTGTCTTATACGTTTCTCAGCGGACTTTATGTTAGCCATTAGTTATTCCTTAAACACCTTCCAATGAAAATCTCTGGGGCGTTTATACAGCAGTTTCTGGCAATAGTCAAGTTTTTGACAAATATTATCTCATCATTTATGCAAAATACGGGAAGTATTTGCTGATGAGGATAAATTCTTGTGCCATACGCTGTTTGTTGGATACAAGCTCTAGTGGTATTTTTAGGCAACATATTTTCCTTCATTAAAATGCTGTTCAGGGTAGAAGATCTGGTGTTTATCACCTGTACGGTCAGGAGAAAATACAGTATGAAAAACTGCAATATTTTTTTTCGTGTGTTTGGAGTATAGAGATTTAGTATACAGGGGCAGGAAGCCCTATATACTTTTTTGGCAATTGGGGCAATAAAAAGTACTGCGACCGCTTTGCACTATTCGTTGAATTTTTTCCTGACACCCATGACAGTCTTGTCCCACCCTTCCATATACATCAAAGTTGTGTTGAAAATATCCAGTATTTCCCTGGGTACTTCGATAGTTTTGCAAACTAGACCCCCCCATTTTTATGGCTTCATCAATAACATCCTTGATCTTTTTTATTAGAAGTGCAAGGCGTTGTTCCGAAATGTCTTTTGTTTGTGCCCTGGGGTTGATTTTCGCTCTCCACAAAGATTCGCAAACGTAAATATTTCCCAATCCGGCGATAGCAGACTGTTCTAGTAACGTGTTTTTTATTGGCGCACAGCGGTGTTTGAATATGGCGCGTAAATATTGTGGTGTTAGAGATGCACTCATGGGCTCAACGCCCAAGTTTTGTAAGTGGGAGATTTTTCCTTCTTTGTCTGTTTCTACACTGAGCAAAAATCCAAAACGACGGGGATCGTTGTATGTGATTGTGTGTCCATTATCCAAATACAGGGTAAAATGATCGTGTTTTTGTGGCGAAGGTTTCGTCTGTGTTGATCGTATTGTATATGTTCCAGTCATCCCTAAGTGACTAATGAGGGAATATCCCGTACTGAGGCGAATGAGTATATATTTGGAAAGACGTTTAACCTGTCTTATGGTTGCCGATCTGCTTATGGCATCCAAATTTTTGGGAAAGGGATATCGTAAATTTGGTCGATGTGTCTTAAGTTTTATAATAGTGGCGTTCATAAGTACGGGGTGGAGACCCCGTCGTATTGTTTCCACTTCCGGTAGTTCTGGCATTACTCAAAACCCTAACTTGTCTGTGTACGCTTTAATCAGTTGTACAATTGTGCTATCCTCTATCATACATACACCATATTGGTTTACAATAATAGTGTTGTATGGCGCAGGGTGTAAATATTTAGGGTACATATAAAATGGCAGACGGAAAAGACATACTTGACGATAAACATATGCAGTCTAGGGAAAAACCACTATTAGTGAAGAGTATATTTGATTCTGTTGCCCATAGATATGACATTATGAACGACTTTATGTCTTTTGGTATTCACAGGGTGTGGAAAAAGACCTTTGTCAATATGATAAACCCTTCATCAGATATGGTGCTGCTAGATGTGGCGGGGGGAACTGGTGACATAGCTTTTCGCTTTTTACAAAAAGGGGGCGGTCATGTTACGGTGTGTGATTTTACGGAATCCATGGTGCATGTGGGACGCAGTAAGGCTTTCAATAAGGGGATTTTTGATAAAATAGATTGGGTTGTGGGGGATGCGCAAAGTCTTCCCATAAAAGATAAAAGTTTTGATGTATACAGCATCGCTTTTGGTTTGCGAAATGTTGCAGATATTGATTTTGCCCTAAAAGAGGCATATAGGGTTTTAAAACCAGGGGGACGTTTTATGTGCCTGGAGTTTTCCCCTGCGCAAAATCCTGTATTAGAAAAAATATATACACAGTATTCCTTTTCTATATTGCCAAAAATTGGCGAAGTGGTTACTAGGGATAGGCGAGCGTATCTCTACCTGGTAAAATCCATTCGCCAATTTCCCGCGCAGGATGTGTTGGTAGAAAAAATGGCAGATGCGGGTTTTCAAAATATACAATATAATAATTTGACGGGGGGAATAGTTGCTATTCACTCAGGGTGGCGCATATGATATTCTTTAGGATATGTCGTTTTTGTTTTATAGGCACCGCCATATTTGTATTGCTAAAGTTTCCCCTTATTTGCAAAAAAAATAAAGCTAAGTATTTTGTTATGTTATTGAAAAAAGGGGGGCCCACGTGTGTAAAGCTAGGGCAGTCTTTGGCGGTACGTGCGGATATTGTGGGGGAAGTATTTGCCAGGCACCTCTGCGTTTTACAAGATACCATGCCCGCTTTTTCTTCGTTGCAGGTGGAAGAGATATTGTGGGAATCTTTTGGAAAGTACAGTAAAGATATCTTTAAACACTTTGAGCCTGTTCCAGTGGCAGCGGCCTCCATTGCACAAGTGCATAGGGCTGTTACAAAATCTGGGCGCAAAGTAGCAGTAAAGATTTTACGTCCCCACATGGAAGTCATATTTTCTCGCGATATCAAGACTTTTTACGCTATGGCAAAGATTCTGGAAATACTGCCGAGTTTCAGGCGGTTGCGTTTGGTTGACAGTATCAGAGAAATGGAAAAATGGGTGCGGGAAGAAATGGATTTAACCTTGGAAGCGCGCAATGCAAAAAAACTTGCCTGGAACTTTGCGCAGGAGAAAGATTTCTTGGTGCCAGCCATATGCGACAGTTTAACAACGCGACGCGTTTTAACAATGGACTGGGTAGAAGGTGTCCGCATAGATGATGTAAAAGCCTGTAAAAAAATGGGATTGAATAGTCGCGATATTTTGCGAAAAGCCACACGTATTTTTTTTCTGCAAGTTTTCCGAGATGGTTTTTTTCACGCCGACATGCATCCAGGAAACATGTTCGTTTCAGATAAGGGTGTTTTGATGCCCGTGGATTTTGGTATCATGGGACGCCTGTCTAAAAAAACAAGGATGTATGTGGCAGATGTTTTGTATTATACCGTAATACAGGAATACAAAAGAGTGGCTCAGGTACATTTTACCGCAGGGTATGTCCCCTCTACATACAGCTTAGATGCCTTTGCCAAAGCTATTGAGACCATAGACAAAAATGTGCGACAAAAAGGGGATTGGGCGCAGATTTCCTTTGGTCGCCTTCTCACAGATCTCTTTACGGTTACACGTAAATTTAATATGTGCACGCGACCAGAGCTTTTATTGTTGCAAAAAACAATCATTGTTGCCGAAGGGGTGGGGCGAACAATTGCTCCTAAGGAAAATATGTGGATGATGATAAGACCAACTATGGAAGGGTGGATGCGCGTTAACAGGGGTGTGACTGCAAGAGTACACTATTTTATGGAGCAGGTATGGAAAAATATTTCCAAAACCTCTTTTGGTAAAAATAGTCTCTGAAATACGGTTGTTGATACTAAAACATAAATATTTTTACCCTTACATTCGCATACAGAAATTTACCTATTTTTTTATCTTTGTCCTATGGGAGAAAAGGCTTTTTACGGCAAAATTAAGGGGCATTTGTGGAGAAAACGTCAATATATAAGATTTTTCTCCTACAGTTCTAAGGGTGAAATTTTCTTGTAAGGTAGGGGTGTATACTTTTATTCCACATCAACGTTAGGGTTTTCTATATCTCTGTGCACCCAGGCATTTTGAATGAAACCAAAGGCAATCATAATCGTAAACATGACTGTCCCCCCATAGGATAGGAGGGGAAAAGGTATGCCCACAACTGGAAAAATTCCCATAACCATACCAACATTGATAAAAATATACAGAAAAAATGTTGTCCCCATCCCCATGACAACAAGTTTTGCAAATTTACTTTTACAGTGCAAGGCAATAAACATTGTTTTGTACAGGATAATCAAAACTAATAGTAAAAGGGCAATGGCGCCTGCAAAACCTAGCTCCTCGCTTACCACGCTAAAAATAAAATCTGTATGCTTTTCGGGTAAAAAACGTAGTATGCTGTGTGAGAATTCCATGAAGCCTCTCCCCAACAAGCCCCCTGATTCAATGGAAAGTTGACTTTGCATAACGTGGTATCCTGCCCCTAGGGGGTCAGATTCTGGATTCAAAAATGTTATGATTCTACGCTTTTGATAGGGGTGTAAAACCATGGACCAAAAAATAGGGAGCATACTGAGAAATACCACGCTACCCCATAAAAACCAACGCCAGGAAACTCCCGCTAAAAATGCAATGCTCAAACCGCCAACCACCAATAATATAGCTGTACCTAAATCTGGTTGACTGTACACTAAAATAGTTGGGACGCATAAAATACCCCCTAAAATAGCGAAATTGCTAACAGAGGAAATTGTCCTTAAGGTTTTACCGCTGTAGAATCTGGCGATGACAAGTATGGAAGTAATTTTCATAATTTCTGATGGTTGTATGGTGAAAAACTTAAAATCGATCCAGCGCTTGGCACCCATACCCACAGAACCTTTAAAGTGCACAAGAAGCAGTAATATGATACTGGAAAAAAAGAAAATCCATGCCAGCCTATACCAGATTCTTATATCAATTAACGCGATGGATACCATAAGGATAAAAGCACCTACAAAACGTATCATTTGCCGTATTGCCCATGGTTGCAGATTGCCCCCTGCCACAGAATATAACATGGCAAAGCCAAATACGGCTAACGTGGCAACAAGGATAAATAATATCCAATCTATTTCACGAAATTTCTCTGTAAGGTTCATAATTCTGCCCCATGTGTATTGTGGAGGGTGATAATCTTCTCAAAAATTTTTTTGACAATGGGGGCAGCTATCGAAGCTCCACCCCCACCGTGTTCCACGACACAAACAACTGTATATTTAGGATCTTCAAACGGTCCATAACCAACGAAAAGGGCATGATCGCGATATTTCCACTCTAAATCCTTATTTCTGATAACGCCACTTTTGCTTTTACGCTCTTTTTGACTAATATTTCGCACCTGTGCTGTGCCTGTTTTTCCTGCGATTTTCCATGTGTGAGTTTTTGCCCTAAAACCCGTTCCCCCTTTCATGTTTACCACTTCAAACATACTTTCCCTGATAAGATTTAAGTGGTTGGGATCCACGTTTAAAGGGGTGTGCTGCGCATGGCGGTTTTCTCCATGCTCATCGCGACCACATATAAAGGGTACAACGTTTTTTCCACTTGCAATGCGGGAGGTCATAACTGCCAGTTGCAGGGGTGTTACAAGTACGTAGCCCTGTCCGATAGCAGACAGTACAGTTTCTCCAATCAGCCACGCACTGTTATAGCGTCTTTTTTTCCATGCCTTGTCCGGGATTAAACCTGCTTTCTGCGCGTCTATGCCTATATCATAGGTTTGTCCAAGTCCAAAAATTTTTGCCATTTTTGCAATATTATCAATGCCAATTTTCAGAGATGTTTGGTAATACCAAACGTCGCAACTCTCTCGTAAAGAGCGCAATAAGTCTACGTATCCATGTCCACTTCGATACCAGCAGTGAAAGCGATGGTTAAAAATATCTACATACCCTCTGCAGTAAACGGAAAAATCTTTCGTTATACCAGCTTTTAGGGCACTTAGGGCAACAATCATTTTAAAAATAGAACCAGGAGCATATTGCCCCTGCAAAGCCCTATTTACAAGGGGAGTATAGGGATTTTGACGGATAGTATTCCACACTGAGTGAGAAATTCCTTGCACAAACAGATTAGGATCAAAGGAAGGATGGCTAGCCATTGATTTGATTGCCCCTGTTTTTATATCCATGACAATTAAGGAGGCCGCTTTGTGCATGCGTAAGACTTCCATAGTATACTTTTGCAGAACAGCGTTCATGGTAAGGAAGATATCGCTTCCCGCCTTTGGTTTTACAATGTCAAAGGTTCTGACATCTATGCCCTTAGCATTGATCTCTACTTTTTGAGAGCCTGCCACGCCACGCAATAGTTCTTCGTATTTTTTTTCTATGCCCACTTTTCCGATTTCGAAACCAGGGAGTTCTAAAAGTACATCATCAATGCTTTTAAGCTCGCCTTTTGCAATTTTCCCCACATAGCCAATTGTGTGGGCAAAAATATTCTGTTTTGTGTATACCCTGTTTTCTCCATCAGAAATTCTCATACTTGGCAAAGTATTTTTATACAAAAAAAGTTTTGATATATCTTTCCAGCTCAAATTCTCTTTTACTAAAATTACCATGTATCGTCTACGAAACTGCGCCCTCTTAAATACCTTTTGCTTATCTTCAGGCGATAGTGTAATAATTTTGCCAATAGTATTTAGGTGTTTTTTCATTTCTTGTTCATCATCTTTTATAATGTGTACACGAAATGTGCGCGTATTTGTTGCCAGGACAGTTCCTTGCGAATCAAATATTCTTCCGCGGCTGGGGGCAATAAGATTGACTCGCAGTGTATTGGTATTAGAAAGATTTTTGTAGGTTTTTTTCTTGATAGCTTGCAAATAAAAAAGTCGCGACCCTAGTATGGAAAACCCCAGCGCTTGAAAACCCATCATTAGAATTGCCCGCCTGTCTAAATGGTATTTTTGCAATCGTTGTTTTTTTTTCATGTTTTATCCTTAAAGATCATATACTATTGATCTTTTTTCTCAGTATATCTAAAATACCTAACAATAGGGGAAATATACCAATAGTGAGTAGTAAAGATAATATATAGTAAATATTGTATGCGGGTTTACCTTCTATAAACACATGATTTGCTGTAACAATAAAGTAGAAAAGGCATATAGTACATATACCTATCAATCTCCAGCTAAATAAAGATCTAAAAATTCTTTTTTCTAAACTGTACTGTATGACCCCCCAAACAACAAGGTAGGCAAAGGCGTGCACACCAAGTCCAGAGTTGGCTACTATGTCTGCCACATATCCTATGACAATAACAGCAAAATACGGCATGTATTTAGGACGGTATGATATCCAATAATATATTCCTATTACTGTTAAATCTGGATGTAAATCGTTGGGAAGGGATAAAATATGGGGTGCATATGTGATACAGAGTAACAGTATGCAACTTCCTATAGGAACTATGCTGGTAATATATTGTAGTATGCGTTTTGTCATTTATTTTTGAGAATTCTTGGGGGAGGAAACATATCTAAATTTGGAAATACGTACATAGGATGTCTCTTGTTTACGGGCGAATAGTTTTACTTTGATGACATGAGATGCTTTTGGCAAAATCCTTCCAATCATAATGCCAGGGGGTAATACGCCACCATCGCCACTTGTTATGATCCTCTGCCCTTCTCTTACCGTATTTCTTTGGGAAAGAAATTTTAAGGTGGGATTCGTGGTGTCATCCCCGATCAGAATGGCGCGCTGATTCGTGCCCTGTATTATAACTGGAATAGCACTGTTTATATCCGTTAGTAACAATACGCGGGAGCTATTTTTCGAAAGGGAAATGATACGTCCCAAAAGACCATTTTCGTTCATGACCCCTAAGCCCATGCGTATGCCATCTGCTTTTCCCTGGTTTAGCAGGAGTGTTCGCGCGTATATTCCCCCCGTATCGGCTATAACTCTAGCTGTAATGAAAGACTCGTCTAGTATTTTATTATAGTTTAGCAAACGTCGCAAACTCATGTTTTCCTGTTGTAATTTCGCTATTTTAGACTCATACAGGGGAAACATTTTACTCTTTTCTCTCAATATGATATTTTGTTCATATATTTCGCTTAACCGTTTTATAGAGGAAATCTGCTCATTGGTAATTGAAATGAAGCGAGAAAAAAGTGAAAGAACTGGCGTCATAGCGTCTAGGACAGTAGAGCGAAGGGGTTGGAAAAATGTTGGAGAAACTCTCTCCAATATGAAAACAATAAAAACTATTGCGATCCACGCTGGCAAAGACAATCCTCTAAAAAACCTTTTTCGAAAAATAAACTTACTATTATTTCTTAAAAACATACCCATAGTTCATGTGAATGCCATTCTGCTGTTTTTTAGTGTGATGTGATGAGGATATTTTTTAGGGTTTTCATTTCTTCCAAACAGCGTCCCGTACCGCGCACCACACAGGATAAGGGTTCCTCAGCAATAGAGACTGGCAATCCTGTTTCTTCGCGCAATCGAGCATCTAGATCCGATAACAAACCACCACCACCTGTAAGTATAATGCCTTTCTCAACGATATCTGCCGCTAGTTCAGGGGGCGTTTGTTCCAGTGCTGCCCGCACGCTGTTTGCGACACTGTCAATAGTTTCCTTAAGGGCTTCGGCTACTTGACGTTGGGTTATGGTAATTTCTTTTGGTATGCCAGCTGCTAGATCGCGCCCTTTAATACTTAACGTTTTGCCGTTACCACGCGCAGGGGAAAGGGCAGTACCTATTGTCTTTTTGATATATTCTGCAGAACTTTCACCAATAAGCAAATTTTCCGAGCGTCTCACATACGTGACAATATCACTATCCATTTTATCGCCACCAACTTTTATAGATTTTGCATAAACGATACCGCCAAGTGATATTACAGCGATTTCCGTTGTTCCTCCCCCAATATCAACGACCATGGAACCCGTTGGGTCGGTCACAGGCAAGCCCGCCCCAATTGCTGCTGCCATTGGCTCTTCTATCAAAAATACACTTCTTGCCCCCGCTGCCTCCGCGGATTCCTGAATAGCGCGACGCTCTACGGCTGTAGCGGAGTAGGGAACACATATAACAACCTGCGGGGCAGAAATCAAACGCCCCCTGTGCACTTTGCGGATAAAGTGCTTAATCATTTCTTCGGCAATCTCAAAATCAGCAATCACCCCGTCTCTCAACGGACGAATAGCACGAATATTGCCCGGGGTGCGTCCAAGCATCATCTTTGCTTCTTCCCCTACCGCAAGCACCTGTTTACGTCCCTTTATTTCTGTTATAGCAACGACCGATGCTTCATTTAAGACAATACCTTTCCCCAAAACATACACAAGGGTATTTGCCGTGCCTAAATCAATCGCCATATCCGACGACACCAAGCCCAGTAATCTCTGCAACATTTTTAATCCTTAAAGCTCATCATTTTTGCGATGATAATACTATACATTCCTCAAAGATCAATTGCAAGAAAACACTTGCAATTTTCCCTTGCCTCTTCCATGTGTTGTCAGAGGCGCGAGAGATGCGCTATCTCAACAGTATAAATACCTATACAGGAAATGGAGTTCCGCGCTATGCACTGCTGACATAACTGTCTTTGGAAAAAACGCAACAGGCAAGCAGTCAATACTTATACCTGGTGGCAATGGCTTAAAATTATGCTTTAAACAGTCCTGCAAAAATACCCCCAAAGGGCTTAGCAGTCATTGGATGAAATCTTCTATGTGGCCCACAATATGGCTCACATACCCCCTGTTTGTTTAAAGCGACAATAGTACTTTCCCTTAAAGCATTGTAGGGAGACATACGCATTGAAGATAATGGGCTTGTTTTCCCTACCATGTCCCATAACAGGGTAATAGTAGACAGGTTTTTTGAATTTCTTAGCAAACCTCTCCAGGGCAGTTTTGTAAGCGAGAATTTGCTCTGTTGTTGATTTAAGGGAAAAAAATTGACCAAAAATAATTGCTTTGACATTGAAGTTTTTCTTAAATAAAAGCTGATGGAGATTCCTATCCAATTGTCTAAATGATACGCCAACATCTTCCAGGAATAGAACCTTGTTATTCCAGTCTGGTTCATACTTTGTGGAAAAAGTGGAGTAAACTAGGGTGAAGTTCCCGCCAACAATTTTTGCTTTAACACCCTCTCGTGCCTGTTTGTTTAGGGGAACAATGTTATCATAGGCAACCCCGTTCTTATATAGGGCATGGATTGAAGGGATACTCTGCCTATCACTTACCTTGATTCCTGATCTTTTAAGCTGTGCGGGCAAGACAGCATATAAATCGGCGTTAAGACCCGCCAAAACGCCATGAACGGAGCGCCACCCTAACTTGTCATTAACAAAATTGTGAATGGCTGTAACGTCACTAAAACCAACAACAACTTTCGGCGATACTTGCCTTAAGGCACCAATCTGCTTGCTTAAGTATGGTAGCAAATTAAACGCGCCCCCACCGCCGCGAACAAACCAAACAATGTCAACATTCGGATCTTTGAAAGCGGCAATTAAAGCCTTTGCCCTTACAATCTCCGCATCAGTATATCCCAAATCTTGGAAGGGAAACCCCTTTAGATACCGAGTAGTAACCGTATACTTCTTGTTTTTTAGAACCTTGACAATATACGGGATCTTACCTTGATCAAACTGGGTGGAAACACTGACCAAAGCCACGTTGACAAACGCCCTGCTAGCAAAGGCAGAGCTGAAACACACAAAGCCCAGCAGGGCAACCATCAGAGGAAAAAACACCGTACACTTTACGGAAAACTGTTTTGTTGACGACACCACTATACTTACCCCCAAACTATACCACGTAATAAAGAGAAAATAGAAACGCAATGGAAAGCAAAACTACAGATTCTCCAGAAAGGATGCGAACGCTACTCGTCCCATTGTTGCATAAAAAATGCGCTCTGTCAAATGTTTCTCAAAGACTGTATAGTTTCTATAATTTCCTTGGTTGCAGTGTCTATATCTTCTTTTGTGTTGAAGCGTCCTACACACATGCGCAGTACTAAAGCGTCTTTTTGCGCCGAAATACCTATAGCTTGTAAAACTGTGCTTGTTTCAATTTGTCCAGAAAAGCAGGCAGAACCGCTGGAAAGTTCAATGTGGCGGAGTTTGGCAAAAAAAGCCTCCGCCCTCACCCCTGGAAGGTATAAGCATAGATTGCCACAGATGCGAGAATTTATATCACCTAATACTCTAAACCCTATTGAAGAACCCAGCAAATTCTCTTGTAAAGTATTTCTCAAAGAGAGTATACGCAAATGTTCGCTGTCATACACGGTGCTTGCAATTTTACAGGCCAAACCAAAGCCAGCAACCAAAGGGGGGGAAACTGTACCAGAACGCATCCCCCGTTCCTGCCCACCCCCGCTAAATAAAGGGTTTATGCGGATATTTGATGACACCACCAGAGCTCCAACGCCCTTGGGACCATAAATCTTGTGTGCAGATAAACTCATGACGTCAATATCCATATCTTTCATATTTATGGGCATTTTCCCCAATGCCTGAGCACAATCGCTATGCAGAATGGCCCCCACCGCATGTGTCATGGCAGCAATTCTTTTTATATCCTGGATAGTGCCTATTTCATTGTTGACCAGCATAACACTGACGAGACAAACGCTCTCATCAAGCAATGCTTCAAAAGCTCTTATATCTAAAATACCGCCTTCATCCACTGGGATATGGTGTACAGTATATCCTTTTTTTTGCATATACTTGGCGCTTTCACGCACACAGGAATGTTCTATGCTGGAAATCAAAATTTTGTTACGGTTTTTTGATGTTACGATTCCCTTCAGAATAATATTGTTGGATTCCGTTGCCCCACTGGTAAATATAACGTGAGAGGGACGTGCACCAACACTCTTCGCCACTTGCGCCCGTGCCTTTTCCACTACATCCATAGCTTCCCAGCCCGTTTTATACAAATTCACATGGGGATTGCCAAAAACATATCGTGTACTGGTATTTATGAGATCGCATACTTGAGGATCCACTTGTGTGGTTGCATGATTGTCAAGATATACCATTTACGCTTTCCCTGGACAAATCCTTGACCATTTTACCGTAAACAGTGATAAATTTACAAATATCCTCATCTGTGGTATTCCACCCCATGCCTACACGGATACTGGATGAACTCATATTTTCATCATATCCCATAGCCTTTAAAAAATTGGATGTTCTAACAATGCCAGAGGAACATGCAGCTCCAGCAGATATACAAATACCGTTTAAATCCATAAACATCACTTGCTTTTCCGCAGGTATATTTGGTAAAATCAGGCGGCTGGTACCCGCCAAGCGTTCTGCACTTGCTGAAACAACCTGGACATGTTGATATCGCGATGTAATTTCCTTTTCCATATTCTCCCGCAACCTATTTAGCCGTTCAGCTTTGTCGTGCATAGTTTGCATACACACTTTCGCTGCCGCATCAAAACTTGCGGCGCCAGATATATTAGGTGTGCCGGGGCGACGACCATGTTCTTGTCCTCCGCCACGCACAAGGGAGGTTAAATTTAGGGAGGGATCGTACACCAGTGCTCCTATGCCTTGTGCCCCGCCAATCTTATGGGCAGTCAAAGACAGAGATTGAGCCCCCAGAGCAGCAAAGTCTATGGGCGCCTTTCCTGCACCCTGTACCGCGTCAACATGTAATCGCTGGGAATATTTTTTCGCAAGTTTGGCAACGGCTTTTACGGGCTGAAAAACACCAGTTTCATGACTTGCAAACATAACACAAATGACAACACTGTTAGGTTTTTTATTCTGTAACTGTTCTTCAATCCACCTTAGGTCCACAACTCCATTGGAATCAACGGGAATAATCCGCGTGTTAGGATGGACTCTTCTAACGCTGGAATGTTCCATGGCTGACACTAGGGCGCACTCTTCCTTTAAGCCCATAATCGCCATATTGTTTGCCTCTGTAGCGCCAGATGTAAACAATATTTGCTCAGTTTTCGCCCCGACTAGGTTGGCAACGGTTTCTCTGCACGTCTCCAACCTTGCTCTCGCTGCCCGTCCCAAGCTGTGTGGGGCTCCGGAATTAGCGTTGTGAATCAAGCAATCCGTAGCAGCTACAATTGCTTGTGGGTAGAGTGTCATACTTGCATTGTTGTCCAAATAAATCATGATATATCCTGCTTTAAGTATTGTTATAGTGTGTTTACGTATCTTTCGTTTTTATTTTTTCCTTTAAAGACTCCACATCAAGGCGCAACGCGTCAAGTTCTTTGCGTATGGAGTCATCTAAAACCCTGTTTGCAACAGGGGGAAAAAAATCTTTATTTTTTTCAACAGGTTCAGCAGGTATCCCCACTACTGTTGTATTAGCGTCTACATCCTGTAAAACAACGGCATTAGAACCAATGCGAGCATTATCGCCAACAACTACAGGTCCAAGAATTTTGACGCCAGAGGCAACAACCACACTGTCCCCTAATGTAGGGTGACGTTTTACATTACGCTGGCTATGACTTTGTTCACTGGGGGAAACGCTTCCAAGTGTTACATCGTGATATAAGGTGACATTATCCCCTATTTCAGCTGTTTCTCCTATAACCACAGCGGCTCCGTGATCAACAAAAAAATTTTTCCCAATTTTAGCGTTGGGATGAATTTCGATTCCCGTCAAAAATCTTGCTATTTGGGAAATCCACCGCGCTGGCAAGCGCAGACCCATAAATTGCCAAAGATAGTGAGATAGTCGATGCAATATTATGGAGTGAAAGGAAGGGTAACACAAAACTACCTCCAACCTATTTCTAGCAGAGGGATCTCTTGCAATAATGGAATCAATGTGTTCCTTTATATTCATATCTTTAAAACTGTCTCTTCGCACTGCACCTTCCCCACTGAAGCACTATATTTTGATCATACCTTGTGGGGCGTTTTATGAGATTTTCCTGCTTTTTTCCATATTTTGTTTGTCTTTATTGGCTATATTGTGGCATAAAGATCCGCGTAGCCATTTAAACATGTTTTGTGGATAAAATGCAATATATTTGTTTGTAATAAAATATAATACAGTATTTGAGTGTAGCGGGGTATTTCTTGTGCCAAAAATTATTTTTAATGGTCCCAATGGTCGTATTGAAGGAGTATATAAAAAATATCCACTTCCAACGGCTCCTGTTATTCTATTTTTGCACCCGCACCCGGAACACGGAGGTACGATGAATAACAAAGTTGTCTACACAATGTTTCATGCCTTTTCCAACAAAGGTTTTACATGTTTGCGCTTTAATTTTCGCAGTGTTGGGAAGTCACAAGGAGTATTTTCTGGCGGTGAGGGGGAACTGGCAGATGCAGCCTGCGCCCTGGATTGGTTACAAACAGAAAACGAAGCGACGGAAAGAGTGTGGATTGCAGGATTTTCCTTCGGGGCATGGATAGCCATGCAACTTCTTATGCGTCGCCCTGAAATACAACAATTTGTTTGTATTGCCCCTCCCACAAGTATGTTTGATTTTTCCTTTCTTGCGCCGTGTCCTACAGGGGGGTTGATTATTCAGGGAGAAAAAGATGAAATATCACCCATACAAGGGACTGATATTCTCTTTGAAAAAATTAGTGTACAACGCAATATTGATGTAGTGTACAATCGCCTAAAGGGTGTTGACCATTTCTTCAAAGGTAGGGAGGATATACTGACGCGAAGTATCAATGAGTATATTGATTTGCAAAGGGAAAAGCATTTGCCCGTGTAAGGGGGTATATGTATCTATAGGGGTCGCTACCTTGTGGGTAGTACTCTTGTCCCATACAGTGTGGCAGGGGCATTTGTCCTACAAAGGGTGCGTTTGTGCCATACCCTCAAATCCTATGTATCCTAAACACTGAACGCATATGTAAAGTAGGGGGTGTGGCAACAGTACGACGATCCTGTGAAAATTTTTTCTATACTTGCTATGTGATAGACTTTATTAACCACTATATTGCTGGCAGGGTTTCCACAGGTATGCCCCTCAATCAGCTTACCGTTATCTTGTACATCACAGGACATATGTTACGTACTGTTTTTTTGTATGAGTATCTGTTATGTATCCCTTACGTATCCCTGTGGGGGTGTTGCTACACTAATGTGCACATACCCGAGGCACTTATGGTTAGAATTTCGCTTAGCTCCATTTCCAGTAACACCGCTTTTATATTTTTAGCGCTAATGTTTGTGTAGCGAATGAGTGTATTGATATCCATGGAAGTTGTCTGTAGTAAAGAAAGTATTTCGCCAGCAATGCGCTTTGCCTCTTCATCGCTGAGCACTGGGGGAGTATCTTGGTCAAAAGTAGGTTTTTCGGACAGTTGTGTATGTTTAAATATAGCCAGGTTTGACAGGATATCTTCTGGTGTTTCCAACAGACCAGCCCCATCTTTAATGAGCTTATTACATCCTCTAAATTTTCCATCTGTTGGATGTCCGGGGACGGCAAATACGTCTCTACCCATCTCGTTGGCAAAATTTGCTGTAATAAGGCTACCAGATTTAAGTTCTGCCTCTATTACAGCCACTGCGACACTTAAACCAGCAATAATACGATTTCTCATGGGAAACAATTTTGCATTTGGTTTTGTTCCTAAAGGCATCTCAGAAATAACGCATCCCTGTG